>JAIOTZ010000265.1:0-69514 GCA_023374045.1 Limonium bicolor
CTTGAAAGGAGTTCACTAATCCTTTTAGTCTTGCTAACTTAACTGAATTCCTTAACTTCAACTATTCCTTGTAATCCTTAGCTCTTGTTTGATTTATACTGCTGACCGTAGACGGAGTCGACTACTTCCCGTGTTTCGGACTCTACTCGTATACATATATGGGGTATCTTACTGATACATTGCTACTTACCCAACTAACCTATAAGTAGGTCTGTCAGGCCCACATGCTCCTATCGGAGTGCGGTCGTCCCACAACACAGTTGGTACACTTGTAGTGTCCGTCACACGCCTAGGTGAAGTATTCAGTTGTCAACTCCCTTATATTGTCCCGTGACAATATTCATTCCCTGCTTCCCGAACTTAATCGAGGAAAGTTTATCCATTGCTGTATCTTATCAACTGCTCTTGGTTTTACTGGTTTGGTTTTAAAGAAGGTTGGAAAGAAGTGTTGGTTTGAAAGAAAATCTGGTTTGAAAAGAAAAGGGTTTGTGAAAATCTGGGTTGAAAGAAAAATTTTCATGGTTTCACAACATCTTCTTACCTTAACCAAGTCTAGCTTCTTGCTGACTGGTGTACTTACAATCACAGAGGTTAGGCTATTAAGCCCTTCCATGGTCATAGTGGTCTCGTTTAACTTTATGGTACTTTACTAAGTACTTTGTAGTGATTATAAATTTCCCGAACAGCCCTGTTATAGCAGCACTTGCTATGGCAAGTGCGCCATGCTAACTGGCTATGGTTTAACACATACCAGTTGTGGCATTGTTTTTACCCGCACTGTCATCAGTGGCCTTGTTGGCCCTCACTGATCTTACTGCCTTGATAATAACTTGTCCAGGTGAATTCTCACTGTATTCACATAATAATCATTAACTAGGGTATTTCCCATTCTGGGAGACCCCTTTTTGTCTTAGTATTGTATCCTCCTTATGGCCCGTTCCACGCACTTGTCGTGGTTACTGAGACTTGTCTCCTGTTTGGGCACTATGTTGTAGTTCCTTGACGGTTGGCATACCGTTGGTGTTTTATTTATCAGCTGTGGTCCCGTAGACACTTGTCTCGGGTTTCTTTAATCCACTTCTTGCCTGTTGCACGGCTGGTGCGTTGCAAGCTGGTTATCCTCGACTGCTCGGCATGTCGACCCAGGTTGCCGGAAATTCTATTCTCCATTACACAAGATCCTTCATTCATTGCTATGAAATGCGGTTAACATTGTTTAGATGGAGACCGTCTCAGGGATTCCCAGTTTTCGGGATCTACCGTATGACAGGTTCTCCGTACCCTAAGGGTATTTAGTAACAGCCAGATCGGGTATTCCCGAGTAAGAGAGGACTTTCATCTCTCTGGCGTTGTTTCCCAAGTTATATACAGGGATTGTGGAGGGTGGGAAGGATATTGTAGGTTTCCAGTAGCCACTGGTAGTTCCTAACTAGCGTATCTCTCACGCTATCACTCAACCCTTAACCCAAAGTACTTAATTCCTAACTCGGTACTTCCTAAGCTCGGTAATTCAGTCATCAGAGCGATACTTCGCTCTGATACCACTTTTTTGTAACACCCCATCCAACATTAACATACTTACAACAACTGCAGCGGAAGAACATCCTCATCACATTACTTAACTTGTTGGTGTTACACGCCGTTAGCCACCCACGTGGCTAACAAGGCTAATACATACACAATGTACCGGTCTGATGGGCTAAATTCCCGAGCAACTATACATTAGTATCCCTTTCCATTAACAACAACAATAATATACACCTTTTCAACTATACCGAGTATTTGTAAACTGGTGCCGACAACAATATCGGTCTTACTACACCCACTGTATATACACACTTAAATAAATACCCATGTACAATGACTACCCGTCCTACTCTCGAACGGCTTCCAGCACTTCGTACCTGAAATAGGAAAAGAAGAGAAAGGGGTGGCCCCAAGGGGCTCAGCACCTTTGCTGGTATGGTAATCCCGCAGCCCACATGCTATCGGGCCACGCACAACTACTTGTCGTCTTAACATGCAGTAGATTTTATTTAAATCATACATGTAACAATAAACACACAACATTTAACATTCCGCCTCAATGGGCTCAACAATCGGATAATACATCCTACTTAATAAATCACCCATGGTATTCCTCATCCCTAGAGTGTTTCTCCTCCAATGGAGCTACTTCCTTAATAGACGACACATACCCTTAAATCGGGTTATCCTTAAATGCCTCTTATCACAAACTTGGAATCATTTCCATGATCCACACACTTCACATTTTACAACATTAACATACACTACGTAACAACACTTAACAACACTTTGCACGTTTCCATGTGCACAACACAACACCGCAATAAATATTGCATCACAACAAAACACATAACACAACGGGAATGGTTCTCTTAGGAACCGACCCAACATCACCAACATACTGGTGAGCCTAGAGATTGTTGCCAGTCTCATGATAAGCTCGTTACATAACTCGTTACCGTCTCGTTAAATGAACGGTTAACTTAACACAAGGTGTCTCGGATATAGTGATCCAAGCACACCGAAACAAACATAACAATAGTATGCCCCTGTGGCCCGACGTGAGTCAGTAATAGCCTTGGTTAAGCTAAAGGGTAGGTTGGGAACCAAATTGGAAAACAACCAATACATACAGAGAGGATCGAACCTGCTATGACAACGACCCCCATACTCACACGCGTGGCCGGAACAGACCGGACTCCTCATTCCCCCCGTTAGCACTTATTAGAAGTTCATCTTTGAACTTTATTAACAATCACAAACATTGAGTTAAGTCTTGTCAGACATACACAAGGGAAAAGAGAGTCATACATTCACATACAAACACCACGCACAAACATTACATATCCACTCACGCATAGCCGTGGTTAGAACGTTCCTTAAATCGGAAGCGTTATTACCGGATACCGTTCTCTTACGTTTACCTAATAGTGGTTAACTAGCCCTTCAAGCGCATTAGAGGTTACCGGTATCGGCACGTAAACATACAATAACAATAACGACTGTAAACTCGTTTCATGATTTATATCATAACGTGGCAAACATACATAGAAACACATTGGCATACAAGCCGGTGTAATCCGTTAGGACACAGGTTGCAAGAAAACCATACCTGTCACCGGAGTCCACTTTACCACGTCCACTCATGTTCCTCGAGCAAATTCTCGAACAACTGTTAACATCACATGTGTTTTCATTAACCTCGGGGTTTGCTTGATTATTTAATGTCAACGCTTAATTTCTCCCCGTTAACTTAGTTACATAACTTAACATTTTTAACTTGTTTTACTCTCACCATTTTACTACAACTTTTGCCCACTTATTGTCATTAAAACTCACCTAACATGTCCTTAACATCCTTATAACATCATTACCTACCAATCCCCATCACCACATATGATTTCATAACCTTAAACCATGTTTTTGGTCCGACCGACCCACCGACCGACCCACAGCTGGGTCGGTCCATTACAGACCCCTTTTACTTCCTTACAAACATGCCGTCCGACCCACGTCCGACCCCCATTCTGGGTCGGTCCATGTGCGAACATTTTCCTTCCTTTGAAACTGACCGACCGACCCATGTCCGACCCACCCTTTTGGTCGGACCATTACCGAACATTTCCTAACATTTTACAGAGGCTCGACCGCCCACAAACTGGGTCGGCCCCTGGGTCGGTCGCCGCCTCCTAAACTTACCCAAACTTTGTCAAATCTTCACCAAACTTCTCCTAGGCCTCTTATGTGTTCTAACATCATTTGGCACTTCAAACACACCCTTAGATATTCTTAAACCACTCACAAAACTTTTTCCTAATTCTTTAAAACCTTTACTTATATCTCCACAAAATTCCTAACACTTACATGTTTTTCCTCCTTATGATTTCTAGGTGGCATTTCACCTATAATGACCACACAACTAAGGTGTTTCCTCTACACCTTATCATCACCTCTTGACTTCTTTTCTTACTAACTAAATCTCCTTTTTCACATCATACCTAAACATCACTTATTCCTTGAACATCAACATTACCTAACCTTAACAAACTTCCTCCAACTTAAATACAATCCTCAAAACACACATTGAATTCCTAGAACTTCCAGACAACACCTAAATCCTTGCATCACTCTAATCAAACCTTACACATGTTTTCTTCTCAAGTAATCATTCATTCACCTTTACACTTCCTAGTTCACCAAAACTCACTTAAAACACTTAGAACTTCTTACACATTCCCAAATTTGGCCATAGCTTCTCTTGTATATACTCACATCCAAACACTTAGGTTTTTACCTTATTTCACTCAAAACACCTAAAATCCATCAAACACATTTTATACACAAACTTCACACATTAAGCACTACACATCACAATATAGTGCATAACTTAAATGCTTGGCACTTAGGCCCTTAAATATGGCTCTTAGGCCCTTAAATTGCATAAACCTTAAACACTGAATTTCCCACATAATAATGCCTTTGACCTGCAAATACACCCACCAACATATTCCTTTAATAGTCTCCTTGAGAGCATTTTACTAGCTCACTTACCATTGGCTCCTTAGGTATTTTATCAAGCAAATCAAGCTCATTTTCCTAAGGCATTTAAACTACATTGAGATAGTTTGTTTACCTCTTTTTCCTCACAAATTTCTTTCTTGTTTCCTTGTAAAACCGGTGGGGTACTTGGTTCCTTGTCAAGTTCAAACATTATACAAACAACATAATGAGTATTCAAGCTTTAAGCTTCATCTCATTGTAAACCCTAGTTACACTATTGTTTTAACACATTAAGGTAATTGTTTTACCTTGGAATTGGAGAGAACTTGAATAAGTATCAAGAGAGGACTCCTCCTAGCCCTTGGAAGATTCAAATGAAGCTAAAACAAGCAAGATAAATACACCATTGTGAGGTGAATTTTCGGACAACACATGAAACATGGAGGAAACATGGTTTTCTTTGAGTTTCCTTACCTTGAAGCAAAGGAGAACATGAATATGTGAAAAGATGAGCTCAAGCTCCTCCCATGGTGGTTTCTCTTATTGGCACCGAAATGGAGCTTTGAGAGTTTTGAAGAGACAGATTGTAGCTTGGCTTAACTAAGAGAATGGTGGTGTTTGTTTTTGATTTGGACAAGAGAGCTAGGTTTTACATGTGGTCAAAGATGGACTTCCATGGTTTGTGGGTGATATATATACCGAGAGAGACAAGAAGAAGAGAGGAGAAGGGAGTTTGGAACCGTGTGAATGTGGAGGAAAGGAAGGGAGAAGAAGATAGAACTTACTTTTGAAGATATTTAAGTCTTAAAGCAAATAGTAACTAGAGTCACATTTATTTACTTAACAAGTTGACATACTGGGTGACTCCTACTACAAAA
The DNA here is from genome assembly GCA_023374045.1 of Limonium bicolor. NCBI lineage: Eukaryota > Viridiplantae > Streptophyta > Magnoliopsida > Caryophyllales > Plumbaginaceae > Limonium > Limonium bicolor. The sequence goes on from JAIOTZ010000265.1 coordinate 5,406, forward strand.
AACCGGCCACCATTATGCCTAGGAGGGGTGTTTGGTCTTTGTTGACCAACTTAATCACTTATAACATATATGTTACAAACTAGTTATAAAAATCACTATTCACCTATAACAAGGCACATAGAAGTGAAATTTTTGATTTCCCCACTAATATGGCCACCCAAATGTGATACTATATAGTAACACATTTAATTAAAGAGTAATGATGGACATTTAGCCATTCAAACTCATTTACAAGACAATTTTTCAAAGACGTGCTTTAAGACTCCTTAAGCACATTTTGTGTTTTAACTTGTTTTCAAGCTGGTTTTCTTTAGTAATTGATTTAATATGTTCATTAACATATAAATAAGGTATAGGTATGACATTAGCCTTATACACATTTATCCCAAGCTTAAGCACATTTTTGCTCATATTGACTTTAAGGTATTACCTTGTGTTTTGTTTGGTTTCATTTCTACCAAAGTTTCCTAAGGACCTATTTAGCCTTATTAAATCATATTAATGTTAATCAATCTTGGTAGGCTCTTTGGGTCCTAACCAAGTTCACTCATATCTTAGGCATGTTTTTTGCTCAAACTGTGTCTTAATGCTTTATTGCATTTATTATGTTTAAAATTGTTTCACTGAAATTACAATTCACTTCAAACCAATTCACTCCATAATTTTCAATTCCAAACTCATTCAAATCCAAGTTTAATTCAATTCAAAACTCATTCAAATCCAAACTCATTTCAATTCCAATTCAAATCAATATTCATTCAACCCTGATTCAACCTCGATTTCAATTCAATTCCAATTCCATTCCAATTTCTCCTACACTATAAATGTCTCATAGACCCGAGCGTCTCACAGACTTTGTCATTCGAAAGATTCGAATGTCTCACAGACCTGTGCGTCTCACAGATCCGAGCGTCTCACAGACCCAAGCGTCTCACAGACTTCGATATCTCAAGGTTTCAAACGTCTCACAGACCCGAGTGTCTCACAGGCAAGCATCCCAAACCCGAAACTTCTCAAAACTCCGAACCCTTCTAAATCTCAAACACCTCCAATATCTTCAAACCCCACAAACATCAAAACTTCCAAAACCCAAATATCATGAACTACGTAAGGTCTGATCTCAACAGGGAGTTGAGTACGTAGGCAGCCCATCTAGGGTGCAACCTTATTCCAAACAAAAAAATCATTTTCCCCCTCTAAGGTGTTCTTCATACCTCTCAAAACACTCAAACCTTCTTTGGCTCCCACAAACTTCAAACCATCAAACTCCAAGTCTTGTATATTCACTCGACCTCAAACTTTTCCCAAATCTTCACTCTATGCTCATCCAAATTCGCTAATTTCTTCTCTTCGCGCTATCTTGGTAGAAAAGCTTGCCTCATTCACTCTCTTTCTCTCTTCCTATCCTAATCCTATCTTTGGCTTTTAAATGAATCTCTTTAATAAGGTTTTGAAGAAGGTAATCCCGACAATTGGAGACCGAGGTTTCCTTGGGCACCAATCCAAAGTCGTGGTCGTTGCCGCACCTTCTAAGGGGTGTAAACCCAGTGCGAAACCCACACAGAATCTCTAGTATGATCAGATAAGTCCTATCCATAGGCAACAAATCATCAGAGTCAATTAACGGTTGTTAGAACCCTTCTCCTCCCTTCCTAGTTCTTAGGTCAAACTAGGTGGCGACTCTAGTCAATTCACCTTATAGAGGCATAAGTCCGTGTGGAGCCCATTGAGAGCGGGTGTAGTGCTCACTAGCATTCCCTTTATGCTTTCTGGGAAAGACGGACGATTTAGTAGGTATTTGAGGGATGCCAGAATAACGGGTTTTCACCCTCCACAGAATGGCAGTTTCTAGGATCTAGGCTTTTTAGTCTGACCATATTTAGATAGACCCCTCATACTGAAAAATCACCCTCCACAATGCCTACTATACAACCCTAGGTTGGCTAGCACTATGAAAAAACTAGCACTGATAAAACATATAAAATTATGTATTTTATTTATTTTTAAATGAATCTTAAAAATATGTACATAAAAAAATATAAATTTATCAAAATATATTCATGTTGGGTCTTAATTTGAAGAGCTCGAATTAAGATGAACAACTGTATAGAATTTATGTTATTTGGACTTGTATATAATAAACTATAACATTTAAAAGACAAAAATGGTGCCACCTAGTAAGGTGGCACCTTCGCCATCTTCTAAAACTTGTTTTTATTGTGCCACACCCTTGTGCTTATTGGCTTCAGTTTATCACATAATTCGTATTATACCATTTTGGTTATTGTAGAATGAGTTTTATGATACTAAGGTAAATTTTGAATAGCCTTAACATTTAATTTGAACAACTATCATATAAATTTAACCATCTTGATAATACTCCCTTCTATTCAAAAACATCTGTCATTTTAGTGATGAATCTGGATTTCAATCTATCCGGATTCATTTTAAAAATGATAGGTATTTTGAATTAGAGGGAGTAATACATAGAACTTTTGCATCAATCTGAACAATCAATACAGTAATTTGAATAACCTTTGAACTTAAATAAACAGTTGTACGATGCTTACTGTACAAGCAGTAGTACAATAGTATTGGATGTATTATACTGCCTTTTAATATGTCTTAACAGTTTTTTTGTTATAATTGAAAAATTCCTTTAATTTAAATATCTATGTAACACCCCCATTTCTAAAACATTTAATTAGCCTTAAACTCCTTTTTATTAAGCAGCGGAAGTCATAAACTCTTGGTGTTACCGTCACACTCTTTCACGAGTGTTAAGGCAATTTGGGAAAAACCTTTGCTCTCCCAAGAAATCGGCATGACCTTTACTAAAAATTATGCCCTTAACTAAACTTTTCAAAACCTATTTAGATAATACGAACAAGGGAATCCACACCGGGATCCCAGTCTACCACATATTAAGAGAGCCACACACGCTCAACCAAAACTTGGTTTACATACATCCAAAAGAAGAGCTAAAAGGGGAATTAATACTTATACATTTAAAATCCAAAAACAAAAAGAGTACAAGTTGGAAATTCCCCGGATACCCACGCTCTCAAAGTTCTCCAATACCTGTGAGGAAACATTCAAGCACACACCAACATGCAAACATAAACTTAGTAAACACTAAGTGCCCCATTCAGCTCTTATAAATACAGTAGGACATTGTTTACCCTCTTCCACATAAGTATTCATTATCTAAACAAAGTCATATAAAAGTTACACATCCACTTACACATTACATGCTCAAGAGTTCATATATTACAATTCTCAAATTTAAGGCATCTGGCCTATTTACATGAGTTCCAATGCATTAACTTAGATTATAAACCATTCCATAATTCATTCCAAGGCCCATGGCCATCATAAGGAAAAACATGTCCCACAATTCAAATTCTAAAGGTACAAGGCCAATCACAAGGGAAAACATTTTCCAACTTTCCAAACTCAAAGGCATAAGGCCAATCACAGGGGAAACATTTCCCAACTTTCCAAACCATACCACCTCACTCTAGACCCTTAAGTGTGCACACCCTCTATTGTACCTTTAAGCTATAGGGTAAATACTAGAGCTTACCGGACCACTTGGGTACCGGGCTGACCATCAAGGTCTTATGGCCATATTGCGAACGATTTTTGGGTCGTCCCCCATCATCAAGTTCGTCATTAATCAGTTTCCTCATTCACATTTCAATTCCACATTAATACCACTAGATTATCAATCAATATGCAATTCAATACTTTGCCAATTTATTTACCTTGATAATTTCCATGTGAACATAATAGTTTTCCAAGAAAATTCACTCACCCTCTTGCAACAAGAGGTTATCCAAGTATCCACATTCACACGGGTTAGTCTTATAATCATTACAATCCACACACAATGATCACAAGGATCTTACCTTGCTCTTACCTTTCTTCATTGGTCATTCAAGGACCCACAAATTCCTTCACATCTCCTTGTCCACCAGAGGTATTTCAATAGTTTTATTTACCAATCGGTACATGAAAAATCATAACACACACCCTTAGGGCATACACATGGATAGACTTAGGTTTATGTAACACCCCAACCCGAAACTCCACAACCTGTACGATGATAGCTCCCAAAGATAACTGGAAATGCAGCGGAAAATATATACATAACAACGGGTGGTGCTACAACACCGTTAGTCACCCATGTGACTAACAAGGCTAACTCCAATACAACTTACAAATGATACGGTCTGAGCGCTGAATACAAACCGCTTAAAATAACAAAACCAATAGTAAAAATACAATACTGTAAAATGATGCTGGTAGTAACAATCCCTGTCTTAATTCTACCCCACCTACACTCGGTCGGGAGAGCTCCTCTTTCTTCAGGTACCTGGAATTGTTTAGCCATGAAACGGCTCAACAAAATAATTTGCCGGTATGAAATCGTGCAACCCACAAGCTACTGGGCCACACCAACTACTTTGTCGAATACATGCAAGTCATTTTTGTAAAGCTGTAAATAAGCATCATAACATAATCATAACAAGTATCCATGCAAGGACAACAAAGTCACACAGAACAAGACTTCAGAAGGTCAAGTTAGATGTTCTGTAATTACTTGATAGTAGTCAGATCCACAATGGGACTAACATGTATATAAGAGTTCATTAAAACAGTGGAGGTATAGCGACCTCGTTAAACTCTATCTTCATAGAGTAAATTGGTCGGGTATAATAAACCCTTAGACGAGATGGGACTCTCGTACAAGTAGGTGGGTAATAATTCCCTCAGAAGATAACGTAGTTAACTCCTGTACTTAAAAGAGGTGGGTATCGTACCCTCGAGAGAAATGTAGACTTCCTCCCAACTTGATAATGTTCCGGTACGGTCCCGGTGAGTGGACAAAGAGTGCACCCAAAACTTCCGTCGCGACGTATATTGAATAGGAGACGACCTGAGACAGGTACAGCTCCTGTAGCATGCATGGCCAGATCCATCTGGCTCCTCGTTCTCGTAGTATAGAATTGTTAGGTGTCACACAAGGACGTTAAGCAAGAACACAACATAATGTGTATTGTCAGTTATCACGATTAGGATAACGACGTTCGTTATAAAGTGAAGTTAGTGAGAAACTTGAGTACAAGTTCTCGGTATAATAATTCGCGGGTATTTAATCCACTGGTAATGTAGTGTTGTATGCGTGGAACATACACGTTACAGTTAGTAACATCACGCACAAAAAGTAACACAACAGTACACTACAAAAAAAATGACAATTACCAACGGAAGCTTATCCCAACGGATTTAATTTTCCGTGGTATACTTCAATTTTAAGAATGATATGGATGGTCTATTAGTCACACATATATCTTCTGTTGGCATAAGAGATTCACGCGGGAGGTTTATATTCACGGATGTATCTTTCGTTGGCATAGCACACTTAAAAAAACATACGCCCCGCCATCTACCACTTAGGGCGCGCTAATGAAAAGTTAAAAAGAGGGCCAGGTTAATCGTCAAAAGCAAACTCAGAAGGAACCGAAAGAAGGAATCGCGCGCACCAGCACTCCCTGCTCTGTCGACGGGCTGCGCTAGCTCCCTGCTGCATTCGGAAGGTTGGCCACGGTAAGATTGCTGAAATGCCCAATTTTTCTTCTCCCATCTTCATAAGCAAAAGTAACTTTCCTTCTGAGCCTATTACTGTTTGTGCTCAACAAGTAATTGAGCCCTAGGGCCTTTCGAAACACTCACCGAAAAGTTCTGTATTTGCAGTATCATCAATTCACTTTTCTAATTTTGCTCTAGTTTGGCTCATGGCCAGTTGATTGTTGACCAACTCTGCCTCGTTCTAAACATTGTGACTTCTAGATGCGAGTCATCTTCCGGTGTAAACGTAGAAGCTTGACTTTTTCTGTTCTTTCCATCGACTTACTCAATTTTAAAAGATGGTTGAAATTGATGTCTTGATTTGGAAACGATGGACTAGTCATCAATTAAGTGACGGTCCTTTTCCATCTTAATGGAGTAATTGCTAGGAGCCCTTTCATTAAAAACATTTGGCTTCAGTACTGTACGAACATGAAGAGCTGTTTCGGAAAAGTGGCTACAAAAAGAAGGAAATATAAAAAAAATAGATCTAAATTGACATTATATTGCAGTTACTACTCTATTCACAAATATGTTTTACACTTCTGCCTCTGAGTTATCTTCGCCCAAGCTTCCAATGCTGAAAATCAAAGTGTCTGAACACATGTCGCAGCCTTTGGGATTATGGTTATGGTTTGACTGATGAGTAGAATTGCTATTTGAAGAAAAAAGGATGAGTAAAGTTGCAAGATCAGTAATGAGCAGAGTAATATGAATCGTTTATATTAGGATGAGTAGAATTGTAAGATTGCTGTTGTGCATTTGCTATTGTTATGTCTTCTATTCTTAGGTTTCTTACTATAATAAGCACAATAATCTGAATAATTTAATATGTAATGTACGTGATCAGCGGAAAAGTACTTTAAGTGGTAATTAACACAAGATGAACTTACTGTTGGTGCATGAAGCAGACACGACTGCATAGGAGAATGACAAAAAAGGAGAGGATTTAGGATTTTTAGGTATGTTATATAACAGAATGGAAAAAATTTGTTATCTTTTAATTGTTATTCTCTATGATATAATGCACAATTTAATTGTTAAATATTTTAATTGTTTTGTGGTATTCTATATTTTGAAACAGTCCTTGAAATCCTTCTTCCTGAAGCTTGAAATTTACTGGGAATACAAACCAGAGAGAAGGAAGAATTTCCGGTAGTCCACAACCTGGTGCATCAATATTCAATAGGTATGTATTCTCTTCTACATTTCACAACTTCTGTAGCTGCTCATTGAACCCTTGATTTTGTGGAAGAATCTGAAATTGTGTCTCATTCTCTTTGTTGGAACAATGCCTTCTGTCTTTTTCATGATCATGAATGGAAATCAACAATTCCCTACCAGTAGAAAAATAAACAACGTAGTACATTTCTTCAGTGACATTCAAGGGTTTTGAACTTTCATGTCTAGCAACTCCTTATTGAACTAGTAAGGCACCTGACCAGTAAACTAGATTTCCCTTCCAGACCAAAATTTCCTTCTCTGCCTTTCTTTGGCTATGTATTTGAATTTGATGTAGAAAAAAAGGTTGATGATTCATATTGGGTTTTTAAGAACAGAATAAAATTCTCGCAATATCTAGGATTGATTCTTAAGCTTCGTTCTAAAGCACAAGAAACCTAACTTAAAAAAGTTTTAGTCAAAAAGAGTTGCCAAAACTGTTAATATTTGGATATCAACTCATCAGCTAGAGGATTTTACAGTTTGCTGCAACAACTTAACTAAATAGATTTGATTTTCTGTTGGCATAGCCTACTAAACTGATTAAGAGTAAACGATTGAAAGAATTAGTTGGTAGATTTCAAATTAACTCGTGAAACTTTGTGCTCTCCATAACTGTTTACCTCCTTCGCGCTATGTAAAGATAGGTTGATACTGTTGAGATTGTATCTAAGAATTGGACATCATTTTAATGCAATGCACCAGGCTGGATTCTTTGATTAGTTGTGTGCTGTTATGGACCACAATAGTCCATTTCTTTATATTATTGGTAATATATCCTTGTAGAGTGCTGAACGTTTGTATTTGAAATGAACCATCCTGCTTATGTGCTGCTGCGGACCACAATAGTCCATCCTGTTCACTTGAATTTTTCATCTTGCTTTTAGAGTCTGTTTATACTATTTAGTGCTGCACTCATGTGCTAGTGTTGGATTTAATAATCTCTTACTAAAATTACTTGTTTTTACAGGTTTTGACGGGTGCTAGTAGAAATGAACCATTCCCACCAGTGAGTACTCCAGATAGTGTAAAAGATTGACCGACTTGAAAGATAGTCCAGTGAATGGAATGACAACATATTAGATGAAATGGGTTTTCAAAATGAAACATTATGGATAAAAACAATGTATTTTGAATCGAAGGCTGGCACCAAAACATTTTGTCCAGCTTGTTGTTGCGCTGTAAACAACTAGCTTTTTCTATGTAGTGAATTTTTAAGTTTGTTAGGCTTTGTTGCAAACATTTAAAAATACATTATGTTATATATTAGATGTGATTGAAGTTGGTTTTAAAGTGTCTTGGTACAGTTGATGTTTACTTACAGGAAACCTGTTGGCATATGCTGAATGTTTATCTACGGATTTATCCGTTACTATTGGTGTGTTCTTTTGGGCTTTGGCAACAATTTTTTTATCATCTTTATTGATGGAAAAACGCATAGGGGAATGTTTACCCACAGATCTATCCACTACTATAGGTGTGTCCAGTTGGGCTTTGACAATAGTTTTTTCCATCATCTTTACTAAACAAAACAAACCGTTGGCATAGGGTGAATGTTTACCTACAGATCTATCCGTTACTATAGGTGTGTTTAATTGGGTTTTGACAATAGTTTTTCATTGTCTTGCTGACGGAAAAAATCGTTGGCATAGGCTTCAATCCCTGCTACAACGGATGTGTTTTCCGTTGGTATAAGTCAATACCCACGGTACATATGCCAACAGAATTTTGTCCGTTGGAGTAGCTATTCCGTATCTATACCAACAGATATTTAACCTATACTAACGGTTTTTTTTCGTTGGTAAATGTCATTTTTTTGTAGTCACAACAGTAATACAACATTTTACATATAATTATCTGGTCGTTAATTCAAACAACAGATAGCACACAAGCCGGTGAAATCCGGTAGTAAGCAGACTGCAAGAATTCCATACCGTTCACCGTAGACTGTTCTTGTTTAGTTCCCGGTCAACTTCTGGTCAAACAATGTCCTAGAATAGGATTAACTGAGAGTGTTAATTTATGTAACTCTCGTATAATAATTTTATTGATCCATGAAACGATTTCTTATTCGTTATTTCATGTAAGGTTTATTTCTTTATACTTAGGTAGTTCCTTTAACCTCTTATCCTTATTATTAATTAAGGTATCTAATATTACCAAAACATGTAGTCTTAATTTATAAAACTTATATGGTGTGGTAATTTCTTTTAATTACCTTATGATTGAATGTATAACTTATTTATTATTCCTTGTGATTTATTTCTATATCCTTTAAAGTATATAAATACATATTTATGTACCATTTATGTTACATGTTTTACAATTGTCCAAATGACATAATAATTTATAATTTTAACAATGACATTTATTGGTCACATGTTAATTAATTCTCCTCTTAACTTTATTTTTAAATATACTATAACTCCAAATATTATTTGGTGTTTCCACATTAAATTCCTTGTATTCATTTCCTTTTGATTTACTTGAAAATCTAAAATATATATATATTTCATACACATGTAATATTTATGATACTCATATATGATTGTCTAAATGACATACCCACTTAATAAATTCTCAATTTATATTTACATGTCACGCATGGGCATATTTTTCCCATATCTTTTATTAATTGCAAACTAACCCCAAATAATATTATTTCTTTTACAAGTAAATTACTTGTACTTGCACATCATATAGTTTTAATTTCATAAATCCTTAAATCATAATTTTCTTATCTAAATTTCCTAAATATCCATATAGGACCTACAAATATTTTAATCCCATAAATACATCATACTTTTCAGTTATTATATTATAACCACATTTATTTCATAACTTTACATTATATTCTAAAATACATTATATTACATAGTTTTTATTTTCTTAATTAATTAATTCACTAAACCACTTCTAAAAATTCGATATTTATTATTTGAACACCATAACTTTTATAATATTACAATTCAACCCTTAACCTTTCGGTTTTGACAAATAACTTTCTATAATTACATTTTAACCTCAAAATCTTATAACCTTTATATAATGTCTTATAAACTATAGTTTTAATTTTAATTCCCTTTAATTTCCGAATGTATACATAATTCCTTAAATTACAAATCTAACCCAACATAATTTGGCTTTGCCATAAACTTTCCATTATTTTCATTTTTCACCCCAAAACTTTATAATAGTTACTTAATAACTTATAAACTATGGTTTAATTATTTAATTCCTCTAAATTTCGGAAGTGAAATGCCCCAAACCTTAATGTGTTAATTAATTATGTAATTATAATTTTCTAAGGCTAATTAAGTCCTTAAGATCATTGGTGAAGAAATAAAAACCAAAAAGAAAAAGAAAATGCGTAAAAGGCACAAGACGTGAAAACGCGTTTTAATTATTTTAGGAGGTACATAACCTTCATTAGGGTTATAAATATATTTATACCCTAATTACATACTAAGAACATGTGGGAAAAATTCCGAAAGAAAACGGATCCAATCAATGCGTTAAAACGCTAACGGAGTCTTAGAGCGCGTTTTTCGAGGAAACCCATAAACGTGACTTTAAACAGTCAAACGACCCCGTAAAAATTATAGTTGATCATATAACTATAAACAAACATAAATGGGAGAATAATAACCATTAAAATTAAATAGACAAGAAAATTCCGGAAAACGGGCCCGGTTAGTGAATAGTGCTAAAACCGGGTAAATAAACGAGCGTTTCTGTAAAAAACGAAAAACGCTCCAGCTGATATATATAAAGGGGGCCGGTTTTGACTAGTCAAAAGCCTCCCCTCACACACAATAAAAAGAAAGAAAGAAAGGAAAAGAAAGAAGGAAAGAAAAGTAAAAAAAAAATACACTTTATCTTCTCTCTCCTCCTTATTCTACTTTTCCCTCTTCTCTCTCCTTCATTTCCTCTTTTCCATCGTGAGCCCCTTCCTCCTTCTCCTACCTCCAGCGATTTTGAGCTGTAACAAGAGCTCCCATGGCTAGCTCACTTCCTCTTCATGCCCAAGCTCCATTTAAGCTCCGAATCGAAAATAAATTACATATTTGAACTCCTCTCATCATCCTCTACATTTCTCTCTTTTCAAAATCCGAAAATGATAAACTTCATCTCCATGGGTTTTTCCCATTTGAAGAGAAAATGGCATCAATGGGTAGCTTGGAGCCTTCTCTTCCTCCTAAGGTAAAAATCCTCAAGAAAAAGTCATTCTCTCTCCACTTTCCATGGTGGCCGATTTTGCTCTCTTGCTCACCTTGTTTTCCTCTTGTTTTGGAGCCTTGTCTCAACTCTCTAAATGGTGGAGTAAATGCCCTCTTGATTCAAGGGTGAAAATCCCTCTTAAAAGCTTCAAAAGGTAAACCCTAATTCTAGCCCTTTGATTTAATTGAGTTTCTAAGGGTTTAGATAATTAATTGTGGGTGTTTTGTGTTCTTGGAATGTTGGGATGGAGTTTGGAAACTCCATACCCTCTTAAATGATTTTGGAGAAGATGGGGAGCAAGAGATGAATTAAGGAGACTTGTGAAATTAAGGTAAGGAGTTCACCTTACAACCTGTTCTAAATTGTTTAAGTGTTTGGGATGGGTAAACAAAATTATGAATCAAAATTATGGATTGAAAATATTTGTTGGAATGTGTTTAGTTGGTTTTGGAGGAATTGTAATGTGCTGTTAGGACCCTGCAAGGGTGTGGCTAGACTAGGAATGAAATTGGTGAGATTTGATGATTGGGAGTATGTAGATTATATGGGGAGGTCATGGCAAAATTTCGGTTAGAAATGTAGAAGTTGGATGGTGATGGGAGCTGGAAGGGTTTAAATGTTTACTAGGTTTGTTGGGAATGGGAATTGATTGAGTTAGTAGACCATTTGGGGAATGCTTGTTTAAGTACAGAAGGGTTGTCAAAAATCTGTAGCAAAAGATATTGTTTAAATTGCCTTAGGAGTTTTGGAAACAAAGAGGATTTAAGACTTTAAGAATGAGGCACGAATCTAGGGAAGAGAAGTGCATTGTCTTAGAGGATTTGGAATGGTCAAATGGAGTAGTAGAACAAATGCAAATTACCAAGAGGGAAAATCGGTAGCACAAGTGTGCATAAGTGTAACAGAGAATGGAAAATTAAGAAGGGAGCAAGAAATTGAGTAAGGAATGGACCTATGTTTTTAAGTGGCTTAGTAGTGCATGTTTTAGTGTGTTAAATCATGTAGGAAACATGTGGAAAGTTTAGGAAATGATTAGAGGTGAATTAGGGGTTGAAAACTGCTCAAAAACTGTAAATTTTGACAGTTCCGAGGTGGTCCGGGTTGCAAACCCGTTTGCAAAACCCGGACGATAGAAAAACATGGCAGAAGACTATCCAGGGGGGTGGGTCCGGTTTGAAACCAGGACACAAACCCGGACCACATGAAAAATTGTCCAGAAACTTCAATCCGTGGTTGGTCCGGGTTTGTAACCCCGGACACAAACCCGGACCCATCATAAAAATGTGTCAGAATGTGTTTTTAAAGTGTTGTTATGATGGGAAGGAAGAATGTGGTATGGTTTTATATGTTGACTAGGCCTTGTTTGGTGAGTTTTAAAGGCCTTAGAAGGTGTAAACAAGTGTTAGGTTGGATTGTGAGAAAATTGTGAGTTAAGTACACAAAGTTAAAAAACCGAAACAACGGGATAACGGGTTAAGTACGGGCGTATAGTGTTACATACTGTAATGCTTCGATGTTAATGAAAAAACTTTGAATGTTATCAGTTGAACAAGTGTGAACCAAGAAACGGGAGATCACCCGGTAAAGATAAACCCATGGTGTAAGGTATTGGTTTTCTTGCAACCTGTGTCTACCGGATTACACCGGCTTGTATGCCAATGTGTTTTTCTGTGTGTTTGCCACCTTGCAAGATAAAGCATGAATGAGTTTACAGTAATTCATTATTGTGGCGTAAACTAATTCCGATACCGCTTTAACCTTAGTTATGTGTTAAATAATAGTTAACCGACCTAGGTTCACATAAGTGATCGGTATTCGGAATAAACGTCCCACCCATGGGAACGTTCTAACTACGGCTATCCGTGCGTTATTGTATGTTGTGACAATGCGTGATGTATGTGACTTGTTTTAATATGTTGCTGATGTTGGATACTGTTATCCGTGTTGTTGAAAATGGGATATGATTTCCCTTATGTGTCTAACCGAGTTAGTAACACTATGTGATGTATGTATGTGATCAGTTCCATAAGGGAACCTCTAACTAATAAGTATATGTTATGTATGGAGAGGAATCCGGTTGTTCCGGTCGCGCGTGTTGTTTGGGAGTTAATACATATATGAGAATTAACTCCCATCCTGGTTATGTTAGGGTTGTTTTCCTTCATTGGATTTCACCTCCACTAGCTTAGCCAAAGCTTACCTACCCGACCTCCACATCGGGCTAGGAGGGAAATTATGTATAATGTTGGTAGGGTGTTGAAGCCTAAGTTCGCTTCGACTCCCTCTTTGTTATGTTACGGTTTTCTTCCCCCTCGAATTACAACACCCACAAGCTTAACCCAGGCTTACCTACCTCATCACTATTGGAGCTAGGGGGAAATTGTGTATGTTGTGTACGGTCCCTATATGAGGGCCGCCACTCAAGTAAAGAAAATGTATGTATGTGTGCTCGGGCTTATATCACCCCGGCACTCCCTAAATGAAGTTCATGTACTCTAAGAAGAGTGAAATTAAGTCGTGTGTATGTTATAAAAGGAAGTGTGTTGTTATGTTGAGTGGCTAACCTCGTGTATGTATTCTATTAATGGATGTTTGCTTATAAGCATGATATGTGTGTGAGTTTGTGCATGTTTGAAATAAATCAAACGCATGCTAAGACGACAAATAGTTGTGCGTGGCCCGGTAGCATGTGGGCTGCGGATTACCATACCAGCAAAGGTGCTGACCCCTTTGGGGGCTCCCATACTTTTCAGGTACAGGAACTGGAAGCCGTTCGAGAGTAGGACGGGGGTAGTTGTTTGTATGTGGTAGTCATGAGAATTGTGGATATATTATAGGTGTAGTAAGACCGAAATTGTATCGGCGCTAGTTGGTAATTACTCGGTACAGTTGTAATGTAAGTGTATAATGAATGTTGGACATGGAACGGGATTAATGTGTAGTTGCTCGGGAGTTTAGTCCATCAGACCGGTACGATGTATGATGTTAGCCTTGTTGGCCACGTGGGTGGCTAACGGCGTGTAACACCAAAGAGTTGAGTTATGATGTGAGTTGTGATTTCCGCTGCAAAGAGTTGTTGAGTGTGTTATTTGTAGTTGGGGTGTTACAAAAAGTGGTATCAGAGCGAAGTATCGCTCTGATGACTGAAATACGAGCTTAGGAAGTACCGAGTTAAGAGTTTAGTACTTGGGTTAAAGGTTGAGTGATATAGCGTGAGAAGTACGCTAGTTAGGGAAATACTAGTGTGTACTGGATACCTACAGTATCCATCCCGCCCTCCACAAACCCTATTTTATAACTCGGGAAAAATGCCAGAGAGATGGAAGTCCTCTCTTACTCGGGAATACCCGATCTGGCTGTTATTAAATGTCCTTATAAGTACGGAGGACCTGTCATACGGTAGATCCCGAAAGGCGTGAATCCCGAAGATGGTCTCCGTTTTAACAATATTAACCGCTCTTGTTAGCGAAAAGTGAGGAATCTTATGCATAAGGAATGGGATTTCCAGCACCCGGGTCGACATGCGAAGCAGTCGAGGACAAACCAACTTGCAAGCAATAACCGTGCAACAGTGTTGAGTGAAGTAGTAGAACCGAGACGAGTGTCTACGGGACTACAATGTTAACTAACACACCAACGGTATACCAACTGATTATGGAACCACAATATGACGAGGAGGATACAATACCAAGTAGAAAAGGGGTCTCCCAGAACGGGAAACACCCTAGTTAATGGTTATCATGTGAAGACAGTGAGAAGTACCCGAGGAGAATGTTGTTAGGACTGTAAGATCAAGTAAGGGCCAGCAAGGCCTTGATGTTGGTGCGGAGGTTAAACAATGCCGCAACCAGTGTGTATTGAACCAAAAACCAGTAAGCATGGCGCACTTGCCATGGCAAGTGCTGCTACAACAAAGTGGTGTGGGAGATTTTTAACAACTACCAGTATTTAGTAAAGTACCATGAAGTTAAGTGAGATCATCATAACTGAGGAAGGGCTTAGCAGCCTGACCTCTATAATTGGAAATACACCAGTCAGCAAGAAGCTAGACATGGATAAGGCTTGAAACGTGGTGAAACCAGGAGAAAATTTTCTTTTAACTTAAATTCATTTCAAAACCGTTTCAAAACCAAATTTTCTCTCAAACCCATTTATTTAATTCTTCTTTTCTTTAACCAACCAGAAGACCTACACGGGCCTCAGTGCCATATGGTAGGTAAGTGATACCCAGTTACTTAACATAACCGGATGGAGACCGGTAAACCCAAGGGTAACAACCGAGGGAATGGAGTGAGTTCATAATAATACAACAGTGGATACACTTCCCTTGATTAAGTTCGGGAAGCATGGAATGCATATTATCACAGGATAATATAAGAGGAGCTGACAACAGAATACTTCACCTAGGCGTGTGACGGACACTACAAGTGTACCAACAGTAATGTGGGGACGACCGCACTCTGCTAGGAGCTTGTGGGCCTGACAAACCTTCTTATGGGGTAGTCGGGTAAGTAGCAATGTATCAGCAGGATACCCCACGTATGTATATGAGTGGAGTCTGGAACACGGGAAGTAGTCGACTCCATACTATGGTCGAAGTAAAAGTCAAGCAAGAGCAATGGATTACACCAAGTATGGTTGAAGTAAAGGAAACCAGTCAAGTTAAGAAGACTAAAGGAATAGTAAGTTTATTTTAAGGAAATGTTTAAAGGTGTGAACTAGTGCGAAGTGCAAGTTTAGGTAGTAGTAAAGACATAGCATATGTCTTAAGGATCTGGATGGATGAACAAAATAGCTGGAGTAAGTACCCAGCCTACATATGGTGAGGCAGATGCCTACTATGGATACGTTAATGTGCAAGGATCGGGATGAGACTCCCGAGATGATCACTAGGGATAAGAATCTCACTAAGGAGAATATTCAACCCAACAAAGAATGCAGGGCGAAGTAGTAAATTAAACATACCAGTAAATGCAAGCCAGATGTAATGGCAGAACCCAGCGACACCCAGGAGTTATCCTTAAAAAGGGTATTTGGGTCAACATTGGTTGAACGACTAACGTGACAGAACGCAAGGGTCGAAACTAACAACCCAGTTTAAGCGTAAGGCGTCAGGAGGAAGTCTGACATCCTTGAAGGAGCATCCCATGAAAGGAACAACGACCTTGTCATGGAGCTCAATGCAACCTATAAGTCATGTAATATTATGCAGAGAAGTAAATATGCGTGAACAGCCTACAATGAGCAGAGCTCGAGGCAATAGAGCTTATAAGCCACAAGTAAAATGTGTTAAGTAAATTATTATTGATTCGGAAGTTTATGTTATATAGGTAAGTAAGCGGATAACGAACCACTGCTTTAGAGTGGGGATAACCTCGTGATATGTGAGACCGCAACAGCGGTAGTTATGTGAACCAAGTTTGAGAGATATGTTAGGAACGGACTATGAGGTTGTTACCTAAGAGTATTGAATGAGTATTATACGCATAGAAGCGTTTATACCAGTGGTGGAGACCACAAAGGCAATAAGTCAAATAGCAACCACCATAGGTGTGGGATGATAAATGTGTAATGAACAACGCTCAAGGAGTACAAAGACTCGAAGAATAGCGTATTCAGCAACCAGCTAAATAAATGGCGAAACACAGTGGAATGGTGGAAGCTAATATAATGACGGATGCGGTGTAAGCTATGTTATACAATGAGTGAAAGCACGGACCGCAGCAAGCGACCGTTGCATAAGCGGTATTGTTATTGTTAAATAATAATGTGGCAATAAGACCAGTTATGAGTGAAACTCAATGGACATACAAGCAAGTGATGAACGCAGACTGGACAATGATCCAGTAGTTAGTACTATGTGATAAAGAACTCAGTGTGAATTCCTATTGCAATCGCATAAGAGATTACTGTCAAGAGTTACGCCTCTACACTCTGTATGACTGAGTGTTTTGGTATTACGCTTGCGCGGTAATGATCAAGTGAGATAGCTAGGAAGTCTGAAAATGTTAAATGTGATAGAAAACAGGACTTATGATGTGATAAAACCGATGCATAAGATAAGCACCGGTAGTACCAATCAAAGGGTACTTGGTTGACATAAGTGGCTACAGTAGCACGATTGTTGAATATCGGTATGGAACATACCTCAAGTGTTGCAAATAACCGACAGAGTACTACACAAAAGGTAGTAGCTCAAACTTAACCGATAGTAAGTCGGAAGAAACCAAGTAAATCATTGTAGAATACAATAGATTATCGTGGAAATGGAATGAATGAAAGTTTGTAACTCACCGAATTCGCTCACGGTAAGAAATACCACGCGTCGGTTGTTGAGAACCGTTATTACCAAGATAAAGGTGATAATCGGGGATGCATAATACAGTAAGGATAATGTATGGAGCAAAACTAAGCTCTAAATTATCAAGAGTTGCGCAGCAGAAACTGGTGAACCAGTGAGTCAAACGATGAATGTGAATAGTGAACATGAGTGAATGACAAACTAATGATGCCTAAAAGCCTCACAGGCCAGGATCGAAACCAGTTAAGAGTTAAAATAAACTCTAATGAGAAATTCTTGGTTAGGGACTAAAACAGCCAATATGGCTAAGATCCTCAAACCAGAACACATTGTGTAATAAACCGCGTGGAGATAAACACTTCACGACGGTAGAATGTTCTAAACCAGTGATTAACTGATTGATTACGTGGGCGTAATCCCTTTTAAGGGGGGTAGAGCGCAGAACCACTTAGTGTCTTTTACCGTACAAGTGTACGTGAACTATGATGTGCATAGCACAAAATGATTTGTTTGATGATTGGTGTGGTGTACATAAACATACACATTCATTCATGGTTAATTGTGGTAATTACGCACGGAAGATGCGTATACCCTTGCGATAAGTGTGTTTATTGTGTCAACAAATATGTGTGGAAGTACAAGTAAAAGGGGTAGAAAAACTCCCGGGGAACTAAAACCCCGACATGTATGTTCAAATAATACTAAATGTAAAACCGTGTATGTATTTTGATATAAAATATATATATATGTATATATATATATATACATATATATATATATATATATATAGATATATCTACAGTATGTGATCTATGAAGAGTATGACACCAACGTAGAACCTAGTGAGAATAAAATCCCTAGGTAACTTGATTTAAAATAAATCTGGACGATGATCGATGGACATAGTTCCACCCTTGGAGATGTAATGATTACGACTAGATGGATTAAAAAGATAGAAATGGTACATGCTTGAATTAGTTGTTGTTTGAAAAATGAAGTGGGAGGTGAAACTTGATTATCATGAGATCAAGGGAAGCCGAACACAAATTGGGGTGGAAAGATAGTTCAACTCTGATGCTGATCACATTAGGGTTGGGTGATTCTCGAAACTCCTATAAGTGGTCACAAATAATCACATCAAGAATAAGATGCGGTTAGCAATAAATGGGGCTTGGAGTTGTATTGAGTTTTCAAAGGAATTTTAAATTGGGTTCGAATCTTTCAATTGGTATTTTCAAGACTTCAATAAATATTGTTAAGATCCTTAAGTGGTATTTTCAAAGGAAGGACTACCTTTATGTGACCCCGTAGAGGATTTTCAACTTGTATCCTTCCAATAAAGGATTTCGTTATACTTAACCTCGTAGAGGGTATTTTCCTACTACTTGCTCACGAGCTGAGGACGTATGAGCCTTTGTCTTAGGACGGTGACATGAGAAGTATATTTTAAAGATGTATGCAATTGTTTTGATCTCCCAAAGGAACGGGGACCAGAGTGTCCATCGCGACGGTTCTGCGGGATCACAGTGTATATGTACTCTACATGGGTCTGAACTCATGAAGAAATGGAAAAGGAATTTCTGGTTGATATACATGCTATGACATGTTGTGTGGTATGTGTAGTAATTATTATTTTTGGACCTTGAGTCCTAATGTGATTGAATTCCGAAAGTTGTTATGTTACCCAGACCTAAGAGTCTAAGGGTTGTACAATGTTGTTAGGGTACCCGGACCATTAAGTCCGAGGCTACTAAGTAAGTATGTTATGTTATGTATGGATGTGTATATGTACCTGGACCGTTAAGTCCGAGGGTGTGATGTAAAGTATGTTGTTATGGAAGTTGTATGTTGCAAGTAATCCCCGTATTCTAACCAATGATGTGTGGGAAGTGTGAACTTCGAGGACGAAGTTCTTTTAAGGGGGGTAGATTGAAATGCCCCAAACCTTAATTGTGTTAATTAATTATGTAATTATAATTTTCTAAGGCTAATTAAGTCCTTAAGATCATTGGTGAAGAAATAAAAACCAAAAAGAAAAAGAAAATGCGTAAAAGACACAAGACGTGAAAACGCGTTTTAATTATTTTAGGAGTACATAACCTTCATTAGGGTTATAATATATTTTTATACCCTAATTACATACTAAGAACATGTGGGAAAAATTCCGAAAGAAAATGATCCAATCAATGCGTTAAAACGCTAACGGAGTCTTAGAGCGCGTTTTTCGAGGAAACCCATAAACGTGACTTTAAACAGTCAAACGACCCCGTAAAAAAATTATAGTTGATCATATAACTATAAACAAACATAAATGGGGAGAATAATAACCATTAAAATTAAATAGACAAGAAAATTCCGGAAAACGGGCCCGGGTAGTGAATAGTGCTAAAACCGGGTAAATAAACGAGCGTTTTCTGTAAAAAACGAAAAACGCTCCTCCAGCTGATATATATAAAGGGGGCCGTTTTTGACTAGTCAAAAGCCTCCCCTCACACACAATAAAATAGAAAAAAGAAAGGAAAAGAAAAAAGAAGAAGGAAAGAAAGTAAAAAAAAAATACACTTTATCTTCTCTCTCCTCCTTATTCTACTTTTCCCTCTTCTCTCTCCTTCATTTCCTCTTTTCCATCGTGAGCCCCTTCCTCCTTCTCCTACCTCCAGCGATTTTGAGCTGTAACAAGAGCTCCCATGGCTAGCTCACTTCCTCTTCATGCCCAAGCTCCATTTAAGCTCCGAATCGAAAATAAATTACATATTTGAACTCCTCTCATCATCCTTTACATTTCTCTTTTCAAAATCCGAAAATGATAAACTTCATCTCCATGGGTTTTTCCCATTTGAAGAGAAATGGCATCAATGGGTAGCTTGGAGCCTCCTCTTCCTCCTAAGGTAAAAATCCTCAAGAAAAAGTCATTCTCTCTCCACTTTCCATGGTGGCCGATTTTGCTCTCTTGCTCACCTTGTTTTCCTCTTGTTTTGGAGCCTTGTCTCAACTCTCTAAATGGTGGAGTAAATGCCCTCTTGATTCAAGGGTGAAAATCCCTCTTAAAAGCTTCAAAAGGTAAACCCTAATTCTAGCCCTTTGATTTAATTGAGTTTCTAAGGGTTTAGATAATTAATTGTGGCTGTTTTGTGTTCTTGGAATGTTGGGATAGAGTTTGGAAACTCCATACCCTCTTAAATGATTTTGGAGAAGATGGGGAGCAAGAGATGAATTAAGGAGACTTGTGAAATTAAGGTAAGGAGTTCACCTTAACCTTGTTCTAAATTGTTTAACGTGTTTGGGATGGGTAAACAATTAATGAACCCAAATTATGGATTGAAAATATGTTGGAATGTGTTTAGTGGTTTTTGGAGGAATTGTAATGTGCTGTTAGGACCCTTCAGGGTGTGGCTAGACTAGGAATGAAATTGGTGAGATTTGTGATTGGGAGTATGTAGATTTATGGGGAGGTCATGGCAAAATTTCGGTAGAATGTAGAAGTTTGGATGGTGATGTGAGCTGGAAGGGTTTAACTGTTTAACTAGGTGTTATTGCGAATTGATTGAGTTTAATACCCCGGACCTAATAATGGTGATTTCATTACTCTAATAAAATTTTTAAAGGCCTAATGGTGCCTAAAGAGTATTGGTAAAAAAGAATAAAACCAAAAGCAAGAGAAAACGCTTGAAAAGCGAAAAACGCTAAAATGCGAATTAAATGAAAATAAGAGATATATGACCTCGTAAGGGTCCGAGATGGATTCCTAAGGCTTAGTTAGGCCTAATTACTATACGGGAATGATTCCCGAAAAAAACGGATCCAAAAAAGGATTAAAAACGCTAACGGAGTTTTAAGCACGTTTTTCGAGGAAAAACCCGGAAACGTGACTTTAAGTGGTCAAACGGACCCGTAAAAATTATAGTTGATTAAGTAACTATAATTAAGTATTAATGGGAGCTTAATAACCATTAAAATTAGTTAAACGAGGAATTCCGGAAAACGGACCCCGTAAGTGAATAGTGACGAAACCGGGAGACGAAACGCGTTTTAATTCGAAAAGACGAAAAACGACCCGGGCTATTAATTCATGAAGCCGGTTTTAATTAATATGTATACACTCATTAATAGCTTGTAGCTAATTAGTAATGAGATGACAAAGAAATAAATAAGTAAAGCAAATAGTGAATAGTAAAAAGCAACTTTACTACTCACTCTCACACCCTCTTCCTTATTTCCTCACGTTATTTCTTTCCTTCCTCCTTCTCAAACCGAGCTTCTTCTCCTCCTCTGTTATGGGCGATTCCACACAGCACCACCACCTCTATCTTCAATCCCCTCTAACTTGCTCATTTCTCCACCGAATCGTACAAAATTGTACCGTTAGATTCGTATCGGCGAGGGCTACGTTTTCCACCCCTCAAAATCTTGATTCCTCCACCTTCACTTCCATGGGTGTTGGGCCTTTTGAAGCTTGAAGAGCTTATTTTGACTCTCCTTCACCACCTTAATGTCCTAAGGTAATAATAGGTAAGAGCTTTGGCCATTTCAAGCTTGTTCTTGTAATTTGGGAAAAATTCCCCACGTTGAAAATTCTTCCCATTTCAGCCGTGAGCTCCTTGCTCTTGTGGAGTGTTGGAAACTCTTCCAATCGATTGCCAAGCTACCCATTTGGTTATTCTAAGGTAAAACCTAAGCTAAACCTTGAAAATAGCTCCTTAAAATATTAGGTTGTGTGGGAAATATTGAAATTGACTAGTTGTTATGTGTGTGATGGGATATGGTTGTAGCTAGCAATCCATAATCCTTGTGTGGTGTGGAAATCAAGAAGAGAAAGAAGAAGAAGAGAAGGAAAACCGAAAACAAACAAGGTAAAGCTCACCTTGTGTGGTTTTTATTTGACTCGTAAAACAGATTTGAGAATTGATTTAATGTTCTTGAATTGGTGTAGTCTTGGTACAACCAATATTGAGTGGGAATGAGGATGTTTAAGGTTGTTTAAGTGTGAGAAATAAGCTTGGGAACTAAGCTAGTTTATTTGTGTGAATGATAAGTGTCCAAATGAGCATGATTTATAGGTGTATTTCATATATAATATTAGCACTTTTCTTGCTCATTTCTCCACTTCGGTTAGTTTTCCTCTAGTTTATGTTTTATTGTTTATCTCACAAATTTATTGGTTTAAATGAGGAAAACCAAGCTGGGAGTAAAGTAGATAAAGAGGCAAACGCATAGACGCAAACGGCTCAGAAAACGGACTTATAACGAAGAATGTAGAGCCGTCAAACAGAGTCACGCGAGAGTCACGCGCCCTAAGTGGCGGACGTCACACGGACAACCGCCAGGCGGACAGGGCTGAGGCAACCGCCTCTTAACGGGCGGTTAAGGAGGCGGACGTGAGAGCAGCAACCGCCTGTTATCTGGCGGTCTTGGAGGCGGACGGTGATAGAGCTACCGCCTCTTACTCGCGGTCACCACACAGGCACCGCCTCGCGGTCAACATAGAGGCTACCGCCTCTTAACTCGCGGTCACCACACACGCGCTACGCCTCTTAACTCTCGCGGACAACACTGAGGCTACCGCCTCGCGGACAACACAGAGGTTACCGCCACTTATTGGGCGGTACCAACAGGCGGACACGAGCAGAACCGGCGGTCGTGACTAATTATCAGTCGCGACCAGTTTTCTTCGCCCGTCTTCGCCGTCTGCAACTCGCACAACTCGTCCATGCCATATCTATCTACTCACCCGCCTACCTTAATTTCCTCACGCGTGAGCTTTGTCCCCTGCGCAATCAATGAAGCAATCAATGCTCTTCTTCATCTGCAATCAAATTCGTACGGATCCAAACCTCTATATAAACCCACGCCCTCTGCTCAATAAAATCATTCCCTTCCTCACAATCCAAAGCAGTAGACGTATCATCCCATCCAGTAAATAAACCATCGCTCACTCCCACGATCCATTCCATCCTCTTATCTCCCACTTCTCCATTTTAGTTTTATTCTTCATTCCACCACGAAGCAGAAACACGATAAGAAGAACAGAAGAAAAGGGAGCTGGAGCAGAAGCGAATCGCAGTCCAGTCTCCGCGCGGCAGTCTCCAAATTAATGGCTATTTCTGTTTCCTTTTTATTACTGTTAATGTCTGAGTGATTTTACTCGTATCCTAGGATGGGATTTGATCCTAAATAATTCAGACTTATTATTAATACCAAGTTTGCTTATAAATATTTGTTTAGTCTCTCTAAATTATTAAATGCTTAATAACTGATCATTTTTATGCATTTACGGTTTCTCTTTCTTTTAATGATTTTGTAAATCTGAGAATAGACCACAAAGTGAGATAAACGTTAGATATTATTCTCCTTGATTAGCAGATAAAATCCATCGCTGTTATAAAAAGAATTCTCACTTAAAGCTAATTAATGATTTTAGACTTTTTCTGATTGTAAAAAGTCTATTGATTTAATTAAGAGTTGTCCTTATCTATGATTTAGGAAGGCCACAAGATTAATTCTTAAACAGACAAATAAGAGCAAATTAGGATTATAATCATTGTCTGTACTTAATAAATATTTATCACCTGTTTCACTTATATAAACTTGTTTTAATTCCTTTCAGCAAATATTGTTAAATGCTTATTCTGACAAAATACTGCATTTATTTGGTAGCTAACAATATATGATTTTGAGATAGTTAAAGTACCACAAAGGAATTAATCTTGGTATTTACACTCCGGATTGAGCAGGAAAATACTAAGGCTATTAAAGGAGTTCGTAACTGACAATTATTAACTCTAATAGACAATAATAATTAAGACAAGATTATAAAATTGTTTAAGTAATTTAGGAAATTCCCCCGCTATCCTAGGATACCTTTTTCCATCCATTTACTTTATTTTACTGTATTTATTATTTCTGTACTAATACTGAAAATCAAGCTTGCCTCCGGCTAAACCCCAATTTATATTTTATGCACTTTAATTTATCTTTTTGTACATTTACTAAACTGGATAATTAATTAGACAGTTGCGAAGTCTCTGTGGATACGACCTTGTTGTACTACAAAGATTGGGTTCACTGCCCAGTTAGCAAGATGGTTTAACTACTATTTTGCCCAACAGTGAACAATGGGAATTTGATGTGTTATTGATGCCTAAACAAAACAGGGGTGAAGATTGTGTTTGTGTATATTTAGTGTGGTGAAAATGCTTAGGAAAGCAAGTAAGTGCTGTCAAAATTCACCTAGGAATGGATAGTCTTGAGTGTTTTATGTTAAGGAAGAAACTAGGTGTGTTTAAGGGATTTAAGTGGTTGGTTAATGATTTGGAAACCAAACTAAGGAGAAGTGTGTATGAGGAGAAGAAATAATGTCAATGGAAGTGCTGGAATGGCACTGTTTGAATGGTAAAAGAAGTTACCAAATCTGTTACAAGAGTTAAGGGAAACAAGGAAATTAGTTGTGAAAGTGTAAGTGAGTTTTAAGTGAAATTAACTAGAGTTTGTGTGAGCACTTGGTGCTTGGTTTAAGGTGATTAAGAAGGGTAATTAGATGCTAAAACATGTGGATTTTAGTTGGTGAAGATAGGTTAATCAATGGGCTAAGAGATAACCTGTAACAGACTTAGAAAATGCTGACAATTCTGCAAATCTGTAGCAGGGTCGGGACCTAGTCCATGGACAAAGTCCGGCCACCCCGTAATTCATGCCGAGAGTCGCCTACCATGTTTGGTCCGGGACTTGAGTCTGTACAAGGTCCCGGACCACCTGCTAAAATCGCCCGAGAAAATGACCCTGCACCTTGGTCCGGGACTTGGGGTATGGACAAAGTCCCGGACACCCCATTTAAATAGGCGAGATGCCAACCATGCTGGTCCGGACTGGGATAGGGACAAGGTCCCGGGACAATATGGTTAAAAATCGCCGAGAGTTAAGTTGCAATAGGTCCGGGACTTGGGGTAAGGACAAGGTCCCGGACCACCCCAGAAACCAACAGAGAGCATTTTTAAGGTTTGAAATGATGGGGGTTTAAATGTAATGATGTTATAAGATGTTAAGGCCTTGTTTGGAGATATGTTAAGGCCCTGAAAGTGTAAGAAAGTGTTAGAAGTGTTTGAGAAGTGAGAACTCAAATTAACAAGAATAAAACCGAGATAACGGGATAACGGGGTAAGTACGGGAGTAGCATTTTATTATGTACCGTATGAGCTTAGTATTAATAATAATGTTTGAAACATTATCAGAGAATGTGCGTGACCCGAGCATGGTGAGATGACACGGTAAAAGTACAAAACCCCAGTGAAAGGTAGATTTTCTCATGCCCCGTATGCTAACCGAGTTACTCTGATTTGTGTGTTTGTGTGCCGGCTTAATCAAGATTAAAGCATGGAAATAATCCCTTGTTTGATTATGTATGCCTTATTGTATGTTGTATGAAACTAACATACTTGTACGCCGGTGTGGTCTAACATAGTGCATAGACCGACTCATAGAGAGTAGTGATTGACTAGAAACCCGTTAGATCGGGTAGTCTCATGACAATGGTAATATGCAAACACACACAAGCTATCGATTAAAGTATAACGATAACACAAACATATGAACTCCCTAAAATGTGAGGAGATGTACGGGTTGAGTAAATACCCGATAACGGTTAGAGAACCTTATGAACAATCCACGAAATAAATATGAGTGGAGAGATAAATGACCTCCATCGAGAGGATTGAAGTTAGTCCAATAATGTGAACTTATAAGAAAGGTAAAAGAGCTAAGGGACTATGTAACTCCCTTGAGACATGGTCGACCTCCTATATGAGGATCTTACACGGTATAAGAAAATATCCGAATGTATAAGTATATGATGTGAGGGTAACCCTTAAACTAAGATTACCCGAATTTAAGTAAAGTTCCCAAAGTCATTAGAAACATCAAGAGTGATGCTTCTAGATAATATACATAAATTATTATAACTCCGAGAGAGGAGTGTATGGGAACGAGAGTAGTCCGAGAGTAGTCGGACCTAGTAAGAAGAGATAGGAACTAAGAGAGAGGTCCCGGAGCTGGTTGAACCTTCCCACCATGCTAGACCCAGAGTAGGGTCGAAACGGGGAAGTAAGACTATGCTAGAGAGCCATGAGTTTTGGCCTAAGTATGTATTAAGAGTAACAAGCGTGACGTAGGAGACCTGTAGGTCTCGAGAATACAAGAGCTTGAGTATGAATAACCAAGAGTGTGGGTAAGATAATGAGCATAAAAACCAAGAGGTGGGTGAGCTAATGAGAATAAGTAACCCGAGAGTATGGGTGAGTATAGTACGAGTAGCCCAAGAGAATGGGGTGTATTTGAATAAGTAACCCGAGAGAGCGGGAGAGGTTGAATAAGTAAACAAGGCATAGTGAGGTATAACCCTCATGCCTAAGAGTAAACATACAACTAACAACCTGTTATGTTAGTTAGGAATCGTGCTCCCTGATGGATGTAGATTCCTTGTGAATATTCATATATATTGTATTGCCATGATGCATGTTGTTTGATTAAAATGAACTCCATGTATATCGACCCAAAGTAGTCGGCGTACCGCGGTTAGCACGCGGTATATGCGAATTTCATATTCAGCGTAAGCTGACCCCCTAGGGGGAACGTTTTTAGTGTGCAGGTACTTGAAGTTGACCACCGTTCGAGAGAGTAGGACGGGGACTGCTATGAAGCATGGGTAGTTAGATAGTAATTACTAATGCATTTGAATGAGGTGTAAGTCCGAGTATGTTATCGGCATCCGTATATTGTAGACTCGGTATAGTAAAGAAAGGAATTGAGTATTGTGTTGTATGAAGTACTCGGTTGTTCCAGTTCATCAGACCGTTACGGTAAGTAAGAAAGGCCTGGTTAGCCACATGGGTGGCTAACGGCGTTGTTTCACCCCTCGTTGTAATTAGAGTTCTGCTGCGTGAGTAGGAGTAATTAGTAACGGTTTAAGAGGTAATGACGAGATTAACGGTTGGGGTGTTACAAAAATGGTATCAGAGCGAAGTATCGCTCTGATGACTGGAAATACCGAGCTTAGGAGATACGAGTTAGGAATTAGAGACTTAGGGCTATGGGTTGAGTGGTAGCGTGAGAGATGCGCTAGATAGGAACTTCCAGTATGTTCTGGATACTACAATACCAAACCGCCCTCCACAACCCCCGTATTAAAAGTTCAGGAAAGAAGGCCAAAAAGACGGGAAACCGATTGGCACTTACAAAATATTTCAAAATGAACTAGAACTGTCATGCGGTAGATCCCGAGAACCGGGAAACCCGGAGGCGGATCCCGCTGGAACGACAATAACCGCACTTAATGGCGGAAGATCGAGAAATCCTAATCCAAGGAGACCGGAATCTGTGGCAACCTGGGGCGACATGCTTAGCAGTCGCGAGAACCCAGCTGGCGAGCAGCAGCCAGAAGGAAGCACTAACCGCGCAACAAGGCGGATTAACAAGAAGCTACAAAACCGAGACACATGTCTACGGACCGCCACGCTAAGTAATACCAAACGGTACACTAACGACTAAGAATCTAGTCAAGAGTAGATGCACCCACCCTGCCACACCCAAAGAGATTGCAATACTAACGGATACAACTTAGACAGCTACGAGCATAACTACGGGATATACCCGAATAGGACTACAAAAGTAGTACCTAAATAAGTTAAACCTCGGTAACCACAGTAAAGACGTGGGAACGAGCAACGAGGTAAAGCATAGAATTAAAGTAATTAAGGAACTCGAGAGTGGAGGAGCACCTAAATGAATGACAGTCATGTCAAGATGATTGAGAAGCAGCTAAGGAGTAGTTATCCAACTAAAGAATCAAGGAAGAGCCGTCAAGGCTACCAGATACAATGTGAACAATACCGTGACCGGTATGAGTTAACCTAAAAACCGCCTGTACCGCGCACTTGCCTCGGCAAGTGCAGTAATAACGGGACCGTTAAGAAGAATCTTAACAAGTGACAAGTACTTAGCAAGTACCAAGATGGCGAACAAAGCCAATATAGCCACTTAAACCCTAAGAATTGTGAAACGAACCTTGAAAAGGCATAACGGCCTGATCATTATATAAAGAACATACCAGTCAGCGAGAAGCTGGACTCGGTAAGGAACAGCCGGCATTGAAATGCCATGAAGAACTTACTTTTAAAACTTGAACTTCCTTTCAGAACATAAATTTTCCAAAAAACCCCAAAGTTTTAAAACCAAACCAGTGAACCACGATAAGTTATTATAGGACCATATAAGAGGAGTTGGCAACAGAATACTTCATTAGGCGTGACCGACACTACAGGTGTACACAAACGAGACATGGAACGACCGCACTCCAAAGGAGCTTGCGGGCTGACAGACCAGTTATGAGTTAGTCAGGTAAGTGGTAACGTATCAATAAGATACTCCATGTATGTATACAAGTAGAGTACGGTACACGGGAAGTAGCCCACTCCATACTACGGACGAAAGAGCCAATTCAAACCAAGACAGTTGGACACCTCGAATGATCGAAGAACATAAGGAAGCTTACCAAGATTAAGGAGTCTAGATCCAGTAAGGTGACGGACCTAAGGATATAGTTAATAAGTGCGAGAAGCACAGAGTATTAAGCACAGACATTGGATATATCTCAGGAAATACCTAATAACTGGGTGAATACCAGTGTAAATAATACGGCGAATGCCTAAATGAACTTATTAATGTACGATAAACGGGATAGAATTCCCACTTTATACCTCACTGAAGAGAATAATGACCTGACCCAGAAGGTATTAGAAGGTACCAAGGATCTACCCAATAATGGGAGACATTACAACCCTAAACGGGATAGTCAAGGACATAGCCGCAAGGCGAAGTCACAACTGAACATAACCATGAGTACAAGCCAGATGTAATGGCATTACTCAGTACACCCAGGAGCAATCCGAGAAGGGGCCGGAGTCAATAGTAGTTGAACGAAACATCGTGTTGAGAACACAAGTGTTTAAGCAAACACTCGGGTAGAACCGAAGGGATCCTCGTAACACGGGATACCCTAAAATGCTAGAGGGCATGAATTAGTATCAAAATACTTTAAGGGTCTTCCATGTTTGGAAGCGTGATGAAACTACCATATCAAAAACCCAGTAATACCTCCAAACCATTTAATGGGTACGGAGAAGCGGAAACCTGTATAAACAGCCCGCATGGAGCATGGCGAGGCAAGGTGGCTTAAGCCGGTAAACTAACTGCAACTTGTAGATCTAAACGTTGTAAACCTATGCATAGAGGCATAAGAGGAACAGTGGAGAATGAACCACTACCTTAGAGTGGGGATACCACTTGTTATTATGGGGCCTATGGAGCGGCATTTGCGTGAATCCTCCAGAGAAAGGCTACCACCTAGGTATAAAATGTGAAACGCTAGTGCGGTGTAGTAAAACTTGAGCATGTGTATATTGCCAATGAGTATATGAACTATAGTAGAGTGTAAAGAGGAACCTCGATTGCAGCAATTCGAAACCGAAGAGTAATCAGTTGAGTAGTAAACACTGTATGTGTGCAATATGAACTGCAGAGTAAGCAGTGCGCAAGTGCGCAGAGAGATTTTAAAGAGTAATGTATTTCATTGAGCTAGTGAATGGCAAGCCATAGTATAAATGGCGGGAGTACATGAGCGGAAGCTAAAGTAGTAGCGGATGCCATATAAGCGAATGTTGTAACGAGTAGGAACAAGGTACGCAGTAAGCGACCATTGTAAGAGTATATTCGGATAGTGATTAGAGTTGATGAAGAAATGTGGTAAGGAGACATGTTCATTCCTATCTCATGAGAGATTTACTGTCAAGGGTTTACGCTTTTGCACTCTGTATGACTGAGGTTTTGGTATTGCACTTGTGCGGTAATGATCGAGTGGGAGAGCCAGGAATTGAGAAATGTCAACGAAGCCTGTTGAGTGAGAATTAGAGAGATAACCGTGCGGCCGTGGCCAAAGATGCACAGAGGAACGTGAGAAGTAACCCACAGGGCCCAGGATCGATGAATGGTAAATGCAGAGTAGTATGAATGAAGAACTCTGGTACAGAACCAAGAAACAAACATAATCCATGAGCCACTATTAAACGAGGAAGCACTACATGCTACGTAGTAGCTGTAACACCCCACTCTATAAACCCGTAATAATCACTCCCGTAATAATCACTCGTAACAGAATTAAAGACGTCTCACAGCGGAAGCTAAACTACATTAATCCTCACTTGGGTGTCACATGCCATTACTCGCCCATGCGAGTAACGAAAGCATATCCGAAATATAACAAATGACAACAACAACTAACCGCAGTGATGAACGAGATATTTACTACATTATCCTATATACAAACCGGTACCTAAACAAGTGAGCACTTAAGGATTCCCAGATTACACGTACATAAAATGAAATAATCCTAGAAGCGTAATAAAAGTCGAGGTCATCTACCCATGATCCCGCACTCCGGCGTCAATCATCAATCACCTGAAACATAAAATATCGGTGCCCATGGAGGGCTCAGCACTTGGCCGGGTATGTTAAACTATGTTGTCCTAGACCCTTTAGGTCACTTAGGTCAATTAGTCGTCTGAACATGAGGTTGATTACATGCTGGTTCATTTTGCAGTTTATATACAGCAGTAAATAACATGCATAAGCATACAGTAATCCATCAAAGTGACAATCCATCCATTACATTACAATCCACGACATACCAGATACCCTGTTCTATAAACAGTCACACAATATACCGTAAACATTTATACAAACACGTAGTTACTTCCATCGAGATGTTAGTAGTTTTTCCTTTAAATTATATAACCACCATTTAGTCTTACTCTCAATACCATTGGGCGTCATGTTAGGACAACCCGGAAATAACCTTACTGGACAGTAGTCCTCCCGTACACACGAAGTGCTCATTGCCAAGGATCACTCGATCTGGGGCTTCCACTGCCTAATAAAGGCGTCCATGAATGGCCGAAGCCGTGTGCCAAAGTCGGCACCCTGGTCCAACAGTCTATCTAGGCCCGTCGGAATATAGAGGGAGTCGGTCCGATACGGACGTATACTCCGGTGATCACCAATGCGCAACAACTAGTCGAAACTAATTGGATTCCATACCATGTACCTCAACCATCACTCTCCAATGTATGATTAATCCTTAATCAACTACCCTAGGTAAATGCTTAGGTCTTGGAGGAGTCTTTACCATTTATTACCTTTGAAGTCTCATGTACTTCCCTAGAATTAGTCTAGGTTATAGTCATGTTCGAGTATCAAGCTCTAGAGACTGGGGATCCCGAGTCTCGTTCCTAGGTGTTTTACTTAGGTAATTAGGAGTAAAGTTCTCGATATTAGTATCCCAATCGCTTGAGAAATCATAGTAATATTGTCCGAAGACGTCGCGCACAATAATAATCGCTTAACAAATCAGGGAATTAATCCACAAACATGCATAGCACACATATCACTCTTATCACATAACCAAACAATACCCGAACCGAGGATTCCCTCAGGGGTTCAGACACAGAATCCAACATACCGTACACCGTCGAGTGCTCGCGTGACAACCCCGCGTAGTCTCTAGCGCTCCCAAGACTCGTGTCTACCAACTCGTACCTCTGGTACATATGTTGTTCTAATATTAGTATATGCATTTCAAACTCACTTAATCATCCTAGATCCAACCCTTACTTCCATCCGTAGCTAGCCCTTAGTTGATCTCTATTTCAACTCGATATTTGTTAATCTTAGGGATTTAGATTCCAACTACTCGTTATAGCCTACGGGTATGTAATAATTTCTACGATAATAATATTTATTACATGGAGTTACATTCTCGAATTGTTCATGTAA
The DNA here is from genome assembly GCA_023374045.1 of Limonium bicolor. Classification (NCBI taxonomy): domain Eukaryota; kingdom Viridiplantae; phylum Streptophyta; class Magnoliopsida; order Caryophyllales; family Plumbaginaceae; genus Limonium; species Limonium bicolor. Next base: position 37,657 of record JAIOTZ010000265.1, read on the forward strand.
TGTCGAGATGCATGCATGCGGAAATAACGTTTACGTGCACGCATGCATGTTGCCTAACCATTTCGTTATACGGGATAATCTACGTAGTTATACTTGCGAACATGTGCTGACATTTATATATACACCTGGGCACGTATATATTATAATTTTTGTTATACTTTATGCTTAAGCACTTTTCACGCGCATATAAAAAATGCTATATACTTGTATGTGTGTATAACGCAGTCGTGTGATATTAACGTTCTACATGTAATTGTATAACCCCTGCTATGTGGTTTGTTAAACGCATCACAAATTCCTATCATATGAATTATAGAGTTCCTCTTATGGGCAAAGTTTCCAACCTTACGATATATTCCACAAATTTTCTAACTTACCCCCTCATGTTATGTAATGTTTATAATGCACATTTATTCCTTAAGAACTTCCTTATAAAATTTATCCTCTCATACTTCAACATATGTCAAATTATACTATCCCAACCTATTATATATTCGGTCCACATATTAATCAAATCAGCCCACACATTTTCGGCAACTGTAATGTTTACCCCTTTCACTTGATTATTTATAAAATCAACCCATATATTATACACCACTATATTATATCCTTATTAGTTCATAATCTAAGGTTTTCAAACATTATCATATACAAGTGTTATGTACAGAATTCCGAACAGCACCTACCGTTTTCGGAAATCCCTATATCATCCCACATGTTTTGATTATTTACAAAAATATCCCATATATTATACTTGTTACATTATTAACCTTATTAACTTATAACCTAAGGTATTTAAACCTTATAATATACATGTGCACATATAAATATATATTATTGAACAGTCCCGACATGTTACCCAAATTTATTTATCCACCCATATATTTCTTTTATTTGCACTATAACCCCTTTGTTTGCAACCTTTAATTTTAATACTTAAGACTTTATAATATACACCTTAATTATTTTAAATACCAAAACTAACCAATGTTTTTCCTTAATTCCAAACAATCCCAAAGGTTGCTCTAATTTCCATTTCCACCCAAACCTTCGGTTATTCACCGAGTAGCCATAAGTTTTGGGAGTTGTTACATATTAGCATTTAAACCATATATTATACTCTTAATTAATTAATTCCTTAAACCAATCCCAAAAATTCTTTAAGTTCCCAAACAGACCCTAGGGTCTTAATATTTATTTTCCTACACATATATCTTTAGGTAATCACATAAACACCCTTTTCTTTTTATAAATGTTATTTTTGACTTAATATCTCTTTGAATACTCAAAATAATTATTCTTATCATTTTAATTTGATCAAACCACACTTGTGGTCAAGGTTGAGCACCTAAATTATTTCTTTGACCAGACTGTTTTTATTTATGAAAATACCCCAATTAATACTCTATTTTTGTATTTACCTATAATCTCATAAAATTCACATTTTATATTTATAAACTTCCTAAGATCATCCATCTCGGTTTCTATTCATATTTAATGCTCTATATTTCTTTTCTTTTCTTTTCTTTTTTTTTAATTATGTTTTGACCCCACATATATAATTTATTTATTTACTTAGACATTTTATAAGGTTTCAAAAATATTTAACCCTGTCATAAGCTTAAAATCTACCAATATCTTCATATATATTCCTAGATGGTTATATGTACTAGTATTATTATTTGCACAAGAACATACAACTTCCTAAATCAACTTATAAATTCAATAATAACTATTTAAGGCTCAAAATATGCCTAATAACATAGCCTAATTCCATGGCCTTAAAGATAGCCTAATAATAATTTTTAAATGATATTAAAATGCCCTCAAAACTATATTATGGTCACGGTTCTGTACATAATTATAATTACCTTCTCTAAATCATTTCTCCCTTTTCTTTCATGATCACTTATAATACTAAACTTTAAAAAGTCATTAGCACTAGTCCTACTAACCAAATATTTAGCCATTTATTTTTACACGTTTTTAGGATTAAAATAGCACACATAATCACTTACTCTCTCTCGGTTTGTAAAGTCAATACTTAACTTTCTTAAACCATTTTTTTTTCTTCTATTTAATGACTTGTAAAATATAGTTAATAGTCTCCCATAACTAATCTCACTAATCAAATACTTACCCCTTAATTTCCTCCATATATAGGATTTAAAATCCCAAAACTCATATATATTCTCTCGTTTGGTGTAGTTTTTTTTTTTGTGTTATAATTCCTTAAAATCATTCCCTTTTTCTTTTTAACATGTAAAGTCGCTCTTAATAATTCCTTAGCACCTAATTTCACCAACCTAACACCTAATTATTAATTTCCAACGCACTACCAAGATTTACACAGCACTACACACGTAATATATATCCTCGGTTTTGCCATGTTACAAGATAATGGATGTAAAACATAGCAAGGCACCAGTGCTATTACCTTTTAACTTAAGTCACCCCAAAAATTTTCTGCCATTATAAGTCCTTCTCGGCTTCCAAATTTGATGTCTCCTCTCAGCAAAGACTCCCCACCTTGTCGGCAGTCTGTGGGTGAATTCATACCCATTTTTGTTTGATTATTTCAACCATGACAATGAGCTAGTTAGTGACCATCTTTAAGTAGTAAGTTAAAGAGTTTTTAAGGTAGGTTTCGACATGGTTTATTTTTTTTTTTTTGAACATGGAAACAGGATGGTACCTTGCTGTTTGTGGAGGCCTAGATATGTTCTCGGACAACTATAGCAGAGAAGGAAGTTTCAGTATTTTTTTGTATGAAACATAAGAGGGAGCAGCTTAACCGACATGGTTACTATCGAATTCTTACCTTGCATTTCTAGCCCTTTTGGGTGTGTTTTTGATGCTGGTTTTTAGCTCAAGAAAGGCTGGTAGTAACCTCCATATGCGAGTAAACAAAGGCAGAAGAAGTGTCAAAGTTCATGTATTTTTCGGACATAAATGTGAAGAGGGTGAAGATGATGTTTTAAAGTTGATTTTTTTCTCACCTTTGAGGGTGAATAAGAGTCCCCTATTCCCTTGCTTGCTCAGCCGATTTACAGTCCTCTAAATGGGGATTCTAAGCCTTGCAGAGTGGAAACAAATCAGGTGGGAATGGAGCTCAAAGGACCGTGAATGAAGGAGGAGGAGAAGTGGTTTTTACGTTTTTTTGGTTTGAGTTGTTTTCCTTAGCTGTACCGAGAGACATGCAGGGGAGAGATTTGTGTGTTGTAGCCTCTGTAAAAAGAGAAGGAGCAGGGGCTGTAATGGTGTAGGGGGTGCAGAGGAAAAACATGGTAAGGATGGGGGCTGAACCGTGAGGGAATGGAAGGAGAAGGGAGGATACCCTTACCAGTTTTGTTATTCTTGGCTGCTGTTTTACCTCTGCTGTTTGCTGTCTGATAGTGTACAAGGAAAGGAGGATTTGCTGGCGTGAGAAAGGGAAGAAAAAGTAGGGTGCTGCTTGTTCTCCATTGGGTTTGCAAAATTTTTGTTTGTGAAGAGATATGAAAAGAGGATAGCGCATGTTTGTGAAGGGATGTGCGAGAACGAAAGCAGCAGAGCATACATACTGGTATGTAACACTGACGTGAGGGGAAGGCATGTCTGCTCCTTGCTTGCCAACAATACGAAGGGAATGAGGGAGGTTAAGCAGGCGTGTCTTCATTTAAGGGTTGACTACGCAAAATTACCAAAGGTAAAGAGGATCAACAAGTCAGATTATGTATGTTCTTTGTTCGCGCGTTTGGCTTGCAAAATTCTCCTGAGTGAAAAGAAGAGAAGAGGGCTCTGGGTTCCTTGTCGCCAGTCCAGGAAAGAAGGGAAGTGTAGCTGCTATAGAAGGAAGAGGGAATGGTCTGTACCGGTAGAAAAAGAAGAGAAGAGCTGGGGTGACATGGGGCAATTGCTGTCGTATGCAGCATGGAAATGAAATGGAGTAGGCATGGGTAGAAGGAAAGTTGGGACTATAATTGTACTTGTTGTACTTTTTTTTTTTTTTTTTTACTTATTTAATGATGTTTGATGTTTTATTTTTGTGTATAGGTACAGCCGGCTAGAGTACATTGGAGGGAATTTTGAAAATTTTCCTCCATTAGCTAATATTATGGAATTTAATTGATATATATATATATTATGCGAGTGACTATGTTATTGTATTACTTTGTCATTTATAGTATTATTTTTTGTTTTAAAGTGTATATCCATGAGTATATATTGTATTTATACATGGTGTTTAGTACATGTACTAATATGTTACATGTGATGTCTTAATAATATTTTCTCTTTAATTAGAGATTTTCATGTATAATCTAATGTCCATTTTGGACTATATATTTATACCATATTATTTATAGTAATATGCTCATGATTTAATTTAATCCTTATTAATTAAGGAATAAATTTTCGGGGTATTTCAGTAGCTTGACCTCACCGACAATAAGTCGGAAAAATATGTGAATAATCACAAAGGTATACAGTGTTATACGAAGTAGATTCCCAGAGAACTGGAGAGACAATCTAAAATTCATCGAATTCGCATACGGTAAGAGATACCAAGCGACGATTGAAATACATTGAGAATACCAAAGAGCGAATTAAGCTCTAGTTATTAGTCACACAGCAGAAGCTAGTGGACCGTGATCAAGGTTAAGTATACCTGGCAAACCTGATTGAAGCCTTATAGGCTAGAACCGAACCCGTTATGAGTTAATTAACCACATTGAAGTTAAAACACTTCATAATACTTGAATTAGTAAACCAATGTTCAGTGATAACATATGGTGGTTATGCGGGCGTAACCCCTTTTAAGGGGGGCAGGGCGAGAAACCGCTTAGAGTATGTTTTACGTAGTTCGTAAACTACTATGTGCATAGCACAAAGAAATTGTTTTGATGTTTGGACCTCATGTTTACATAAACATGTGTACCCATTCATTGTGTAAGTATAAGTATTGTGCATGAGAGATGCAAGTAACGAGTAAGTATTGTGCATGAGAGATGCAGTAATGAGTAGGTAATATTCATGAAAAGGGGAGTAGAGAGACTCCTAGGGAATGGGAATCCCTTAGTATTTGTCTATTGGGATTAGACATGAGATATGACGAGTATAAATCGGCATGAAACCGATGTGTAACCTAAGAGGGAGTGAGTTCCCTAGGTGATTTTATTTGAGAATGATTGATGGAGTGAGTTCCATCCTTTGGAGTTGTATGTTGTATGTTTTAAGTTGAGTAACAATTTGAGTAAAAGAAGCCATAAGTATGGAATACCTAGGTAAAGTAGTGGAACAATGAGAATGACAAATGACTAAGTACTAGGAACTAGAGATTTATTGAAACGAATTGTTTCGTGAATATGACTAGAAAGAGTAAAAGATAGAAACAAAATGTTTGGCTATCTGAGTTTTGAAACTGACGTGGGAGCTGGAACTTGGTCTGCTAGCGATCAAGGGAAACCGAACACAAATTGGGGTGGAAGGATAGTTCAACACTGATGCTGATCACATCAGGGTTGGATGATTCTTGAAGCTCCCTATAAGTGGTCATAAGTAATCACGCAAAGAAAAGATACAGCTACCATAAATTTGATTTGGAGTTGTGTGATGTTTTAAAAAGAATTTTCAATAGATTTGAAAAAAAAAAGAATTTTCTTCAAGTATGAAGATGGAAACGGAAACTGGTTTTGAAACCGCTATCACCCGCCGATGCTGTGGCCTTAAGTCTTGATGACCGGTAGAACGGGGGCGTGTATTAGTTTTGAAACCATTGCACCGTACGTGCGGCGGTCCTAAGTGACCGGTTGGGGCGGTGTCAGTTGTGTGATTTTCCAAAGGCAGCAGGACGGGGAGAGTACCCTGAGATGTTCCTGTGTTGAGTGAGTCAACCAGAGTGCCTGAGGATATGTATATGTGTAATGTTTTGATCAGAACCGAAGGGACCGTGGGCAGAGAGAGTAAGTGCCCATTTGTCATGAAACGGCCGTGAACCAGAAAGAGTAAGTGTTCAACGTGACCGGTACCTGAGGGATCAGTAGTATATACTCAATATGGATTCGAGGACTGTAGTGCCTTCTTGTCTTCGGACCGATTCCATGGAGAGAAGACAAAGAGTATTTTTGATTGCTATACATGCTGTGATATATGTGTGGTATGTGTAGTGTGAAATGAGACTGACTTGTGGAGTCTGTAAGGGTATACATGTATTATAACCTTGGCATAGCGTGCCCATGAGAGTAACCATTTAGTTCCACCAACTTTGAGGACAAAGTTCCTAAGGGGGGTAGATTTTAATACCCCGGACCTAATAATGGTGATTTCATTACTCTAATAAAATTATTAAGGCCTAATGGTGCCTAAAGAGTATTGGTAAAAAGAATAAAACCAAAAGCAAGAGAAAACGCTTGAAAAGCGAAAAAACGCTAAAATGCGAATTAAATGAAAATAAGAGATATATGACCTCGTAAGGGTCCGAGATGGATTCCTAAGGCTTAGTTAGGCCTAATACTATACGGGAATGATTCCGAAGAAAACGGATCCAAATAAAGGATTAAAACGCTAACGGAGTTTTAAGCACGTTTTTCGAGGAAAAACCCGGAAACGTGACTTAAGTGGTCAAACGGACCCGTAAAAATTATAGTTGATTAAGTAACTATAATTAAGTATTAATGGGAGCTTAATAACCATTAAAATTAGTTAAACGAGGAAATTCCGGAAAACGGACCCCGTAAGTGAATAGTGGACGAAACCGGGAGACGAAACGCGTTTAATTCGAAAAGACGAAAAACGACCCGGGCTATTAATTCATGAAGGCCGGTTTTAATTAATATGTATACACTCATTAATAGCTTGTTAGCTAATTAGTAATGAGATGACAAAGAAATAAATAAGTAAAGCAAATAGCTGAATAGTAAAAAGCAACTTTACTACTCACTATCACCCCTCTTCCTTATTTCCTCACGGTTATTTCTTCCCCTCCAACCGAGCTTCTTTTCCTCCTCTGTTATGGGCGATTCACACAGCACCACCACCTCTCTTCAATCCCCTCTAACTTGCTCATTTTCTCCACCGAATCGTACAAAAATTGTACCGTTAGATTCGTATCGGCGAGGGCTACGTTTTCCACCCCTCAAAATCTTGATTCCTCCACCTTCACTCCATGGGGTTGGGCCCTTTGAAGCTGAAGAGCTATTTTGACTCTCCTTCACCACCTTAATGTCCTAAGGTAATAATAGGTAAGAGCTTTGGCCATTTCAAGTTGTTCTTGTAATTTGGGAAAAATTTCCCCACGTTGAAAATTCTTCCCATTTCAAGCCGTGAGCTCCTTGTCTTGTGGAGTGTTGGAAACTCTTCCAATCGAGTGCCAAGCTACCCATTGGTTATTCTAATGTAAAACCTAAGCTAAACCTTGAAAACTAGCTCCTTAAAATATTAGGTGTGTGGGAAAATATTGAAATTGACTAGTTTTATGTGTGTGAGGGATATGGTTGTAGCTAGCAATCCATAATCCTGTGTGGTGTGGAAAGCAAGAAGAGAAAGAAGAAGAAGTGAAGGAAAAACGAAAACAAACAAGGTAAAGCTCACCTTGTGTGGTTTTATTTGACTCGTAAAACAGATTTGAGAATTGATTTAATGTTCTTGAATTGGTGTAGTCTTGGTACAACAATATTGAGTGGGAATGAGGATGTTTAAGGTTGTTTAATGTGTGGAATAAGCTTGGGAACTAAGCTAGTTTATTGTGTGAACAATGGGAATTTGATGTGTTATTGATGCCTAAACAAAAGGGGTGAATTTGTGTTGTGAGTATTTAGTGTGGTGAAAATGCTTAGGAAAGCAAGTAAGTGCTGTCAAAATTCACCTAGGAATGGATAGTCTTGAGTGTTTTATGTTAAGGAGAAACTAGGTGTGTTTAAGGATTTAAGTGGTTGGTTAATGATTTGGAAACCAAACTAAGGAGAGTGTGTATGAGGAGAAGAAATAATGTCAATGGAAGTGCTGGAAATGGCACTGTTTGAATGGTAAAAGAAGTACCAAATCTGTTACAAGAGTTAAGGGAAAACAAGGAAGGAAATTAGTTGTGAAAGTGAAGTGAGTTTTAAGTGAAATTAACTAGAGTTTGTGTGAGCACTTGGTGATTGGTTAAGGTGATTAAGAAGGGTAATTAGATGCTAAACATGTGGATTTTAGTTGGTGAAGATAGGTTAATCAATGGGCTAAGAGATAACCTGTAACAGACTTAGAAAATGACAATTCTGCAAAATCTGTAAGCAGGGTCCGGGACCTAGTCCATGGACAAAGTCCGGACCACCCCCTTAATTCATGCCGAGAGTCGCCTACCATGTTTGGTCCGGGACTTGAGTCTGGTACAAGGTCCCGGACCACTGCTAAATCGCCCGAGAAAATGACCCTGCACTTGGTCCGGGACTTGGGTATGGCAAAGTCCCGGACCACCCCATTTAAATAGGCCGAGACTGCACAACCATGCTGGTCCGGGACTTGGGATAGGGACAAGGTCCCGGACCATATGTTAAAAATCGCCGAGAGTTAAGTTTGCAATAGGTCCGGGACTTGGGGTAAGGACAAGGTCCCGGACCACCCCCAGAAACCAACAGAGAGCATTTTTAAGGTTTGAAATGATGGGGGTTTAAATGTTAATGATGTTTATAAAAGATACGGGGGTTTATGTTAATGAGTTTATAAGATGTTAAGGCCTTGTTTGGAGATATGTAAGGCCCTGGAAAGTGTAAGAAAGTGTTAGAAGTGTTTGAGAAGTGAGAACTCAAATTTAACAAGAATAAAAACCGAGATAACGGGAAACGGGGTAAGTACAGGAGTAGCATTTTATTATGTACCGTATGAGCTTAGTATTAATAATAATGTTTGAAACATTATCGAGAATCGTGCGTGACCCGGAGCATGGTGAGATGACACGGTAAAAGTAAAAAACCCCGGTGAAAGGTATGATTTTTCTCATGCCCCGTATGCTATAAAAACGAGTATCTGATTTGTGTGTTTGTGTGCGGCTTAATCAAGATTAAAGCATGGAAATAATCCCTTGTTTGATTATGTATGCCTTATGTATGTTGTATGAAACTAACATACTTGTACGCCGGTGTGGTCTAACATAGTGCATAGACCGACTCATAGAGAGTAGTGATTGACTAGAAACCCGTAGATCGGGTAGTCTCATGAACAATGGTAATATGCAAACACACACAAGCTATCGATTAAAGTATAACGATAACACAAACATATGAACTCCCTAAAATGTGAGGAGATGTACGGGTTGAGTAAATACCCGATAACGGTTAGAGAACCTTATTGAACAATCCACGAAATAAATATGAGTGGAGAGATAAATGACCTCCATCGAGAGGATTGAAGTTAGTCCAATAATGTGAACTTATAAGAAAGGTAAAAGAGACCTAAGGGACTATGTAACTCCTTGAGACATGGTCGACCTCCTATATGAGGATCTTACCCGGTATAAGAAAATATCCGAATGTATAAGTATATGATTGTGAGGGTAACCCTTAAACCTAAGATTACCCGAATTTAAGTAAAGTTCCCAAAGTCATTTAGAAACATCAAGAGTGATGCTTCTAGACTAATATACATAAAATTATTATAACTCCGAGAGAGGAGTGTATGGGAAAGTGAGTAGTCCGAGAGTAGTCGGACCTATGTAAGAAGAGATAGGAACTAAGAGAAAGTTCCAGGAGCTGGTTGAACCTTCCCACCATGCTAGACCCAGAGTAGGGTCGAAACCGGGGAAGTAAGACTATGTAGAGAGCCATGAGTTTTGGCCTAAGTATGTATTAAGAGTAACAAGCGTGACGTAGGAGACCTGTAGCGTCTCGAGAATCTACAAGAGCTTGAGTATGAATAACCCAAGAGTGTGGGGTAAGATAATGAGCATAAATAACCCAAGAGGTGGGTGAGCTAATGAGAATAAGTAACCCGAGAGTGTGGGTGAGTATAGTACGAGTAGCCAAGAGAATGGGCGTGTATTTGAATAAGTAACCGAGAGAGCGGGAGAGGTACTGAATAAGTAAACAAGGCATAGTGAGGTATAACCCTCATGGCCTAAGAGTAAACATATACAACTAACAACTTGTTATGTTAGTTAGGAATTGGCTCCCTGATTGGATGTAGATTCCTTGGTAATATTCATATATATTGTATTGCCATGATGCATGTTGTTTGATTAAAATGAACTCCATGTATATCCGACCCAAAGTAGTCGGCGTACCGCGGTTAGCACGCGGTATATGCGAATTTCATATTCAGCGTAAGCTGACCCCCTAGGGGGAACGTTTTAGTGTGCAGGTACTGAAGCTGACCACCGTTCGAGAGAGTAGGACGGGGACTGCTATGAAGCATGGGTAGTTAGATAGTAATTACTAATGCATTTGAATGAGGTGTAAGTCGAGTATGTTATCGGCATCCGTATATTGTAGACTCGGTATAGTAAAGAAAGGAATTGAGTATTGTGTTGTATGAAGTACTCGGTTGTTCCAGTTCATCAGACCGTTACGGTAAGTAAGAAAGGCCTGGTTAGCCACATGGGTGGCTAACGGCGTTGTTTCACCCCTCGTTGTAATTAGAGTTCCGCTGCGTGAGTAGGAGTAATTAGTAACGGTTTAAGAGGTAATGAAGATTAACGGTTGGGGTGTTACAAAAATGGTATCAGAGCGAAGTATCGCTCTGATGACTGGAAATACCGAGCTTAGGAGATACGAGTTAGGAATTAGAGACTTAGGGCTATGGGTTGAGTGGTAGCGTGAGAGATGCGCTAGATAGGAACTTCCAGTATGTTCTGGATACCTACAATGTTAACTAACACACCAACGGTATACCAACTGATTATGGAACCACAATATAGTACGAGGAGGATACAATACCAAGTAGAAAAGGGGTCTCCCAGAACGGGAAACACCCTAGTTAATGGTTATCATGTGAAGACAGTGAGAAGTACCCCGAGAATTGTTGTTAGGACTGAAGATCAAGTAAGTGCCAGCAAGGCCATTGATTGGTGCGGAGGTAAACAATGCCGCAACCAGTGTGTATTGAACCGTAAACCAGTAAGCATGGCGCACTTGCCATGGCAAGTGCTGCTACAACAAAGTGGTGTGGGAGATTTTTAACAACTACCAGTATTTAGTAAAGTACCATGAAGTTAAGTGAGATCATCATAACTGAGGAAGGGCTTAGCAGCCTGACCTCTGTAATTGGAAATACACCAGTCAGCAAGAAGCTAGACATGGATAAGGCTTGAAACGTGGTGAAACCAGGAGAAATTTTTCTTTTAACTTAAATTCATTTTCAAAACCGTTTTCAAAACAAAATTTCTCTCAAACCCATTTATTTCAATTCTTCTTTTCTTTAAACCAACCAGAAGACCTACACGGGCCTCAGTGCCATATGGTAGGTAAGTGATACCAGTTACTTTAACATAACCGGATGGAGACCGGTAAACCCAAGGGTAACAACCCGAGGGAATGGAGTGAGTTCATAATAATACAACAGTGGATACACTTCCCTTGATTAAGTTCGGGAAGCATGGAATGCATATTATCACAGGATAATATAAGAGGAGCTGACAACAGAATACTTCACCTAGGCGTGTGACGGACACTACAAGTGTACCAACAGTAATGTGGGACGACCGCACTCCGCTAGGAGCTTGTGGGCCTGACAAACCTTCTTATGGGGTAGTCGGGTAAGTAGCAATGTATCAGCAGGATACCCCACGTATGTATATGAGTGGAGTCTGGAACACGGGAAGTAGTCGACTCCATACTACGGTCCGAAGTAAAAGTCAAGCAAGAGCAATGGATTACACCAAGTATGGTTGAAGTAAAGGAAACCAGTCAAGTTAAGAAGACTAAAGGAATCAGTAAGTTTATTTTAAGGAAATGTTTAAAGGTGAACTAGTGCGAAGTGCACTGGTTAGTAAGTAAAGACATAGCATATGTCTTAAGGATCTGGATGGATGAACAAAATAGCTGGAGTAAGTACCCAGCCTACATATGGTGAGGCAGATGCCTACTATGGATACGTTAATGTGCAAGGATCGGGATGAGACTTCCGAGATGATCACTAGGGATAAGAATCTCACTAAGGAGAATATTCAACCCAACAAAGAATGCAGGGCGAAGTAGTAAATTAAACATACCAGTAAATGCAAGCCAGATGTAATGGCAGAACCCAGCGACACCCAGGAGTTATCCTTAAAAAGGGTATTTGGGTCAACATTGGTTGAACGACTAACGTGACAGAACGCAAGGGTCGAAACTAACACCCAGTTTAAGCGTAAGGCGTCAGGAGGAAGTCTGACATCCTTGAAGGAGCATCCCATGAAAGGAACAACGACCTTGTCATGGAGCTCAATGCAACCTATAAGTCATGTAATATTATGTAGAGAAGTAAAATATGCGTGAACAGCCTACAATGAGCAGAGCTCGAGGCAATAGAGCTTATAAGCCACAAGTAAATGTGTTAAGTAAATTCTATTGATTACGGAAGTTTATGTTATATAGGTAAGTAAGCGGATAACGAACCACTGCTTTAAGAGTGGGGATACCTCGTGATATGTGAGACCGCAACAGCGGTAGTTATGTGAACCAAGTTTGAGAGATATGTTAGGAACGGACTATGAGGTTGTTACCTAAGAGTAATTGAATGAGTATATACGCATAGAAGCGTTTATACCAGTGGTGGAGACCACAAAGGCAATAAGTCAAATAGCAACCACCATAGGTGTGGGATGATAAATGTGTAATGAACAACGCTCAAGGAGCACAAAGACTCGAAGAATAGCGTATTCAGCAACCAGCTAAATAAATGGCGAAACACAGTGGAATGGTGGAAGCTAATATAATGACGGATGCGGTGTAAGCTAATGTTATACAATGAGTGAAAACACGGACCGCAGCAAGCGACCGTTGCATAAGTATTGTTAAATAATAATGTGGCAATAAGACCAGTTATGAGTGAAACTCAATGGACATACAAGCAAGTGATGAAACGCAGACTGGACAATGATCCAGTAGTTAGTACTATGTGATAAAGAACTCAGTGTGAATTCCTATTGCAATCGCATAAGAGACTTACTGTCAAGAGTTTACGCCTCTGCACTCTGTATGACTGAGTGTTTTGTATTGCGCTTGCGCGGTAATGATCAAGTGAGATAGCTAGGAAGTCTGAAAATGTTAAATGTGATAGAAGAACAGGACTTATGATGTGATAAAACCGATGCATAAGATAAGCACGGTAGTACCAATCAAAGGGTACTTGGTTGACATAAGTGGCTACAGTAGCACGATTGTTGAATATCGGTATGGAACATACCTCAGTGTTGAAAATAACCGACAGAGTACTACACAAAAGGTAGTAGCTCAAACTTAACCGATAGTAGTCGGAAGAAACCAAGTAAATCATTGTAGAATACATAGATTATCGTGGAAATGAATAGAAAGTTTGTAACTCACCGAATTCGCTCACGGTAAGAAATACCACGCGTGGTTGAGAACCGTTATTACCAGATAAAGGTGATAATCGGGGATGCATAATACAGTAGGATAATGTATGGAGCAAACTAAGCTCTAAATTATCAAGAGTTGCGCAGCAGAAACTGGGAACAGTGAGTCAAACGATGAATGTGAATAGTGAACATGAGTGAATGACAAACTAATGATGGCCTAAAGCCTCACAGGCTAGGATCGAAACCAGTAAGAGTTAAAATAAACTCTAATGAGAATTCTTGGTTAGGACTAAAAAGCCAATATGGCTAAGATCCTCAAACCAGAAACACATTGTGAATAAACCGCGTGGAGGGATAAAACTTCACGACGGTAGAATGTTCTAAACCAGTGATTAACTGATTGATTCGTGGGCGTAATCCCTTTTAAGGGGGGTAGAGCGCAGACCCACTTAGTGTTCTTTTACCGAAAAGTGTACGTGAACTATGATGTGCATAGCACAAAATGATTTGGTTTGATGATTGGTGTGTGTGTTACATAAAACATACACATTCATTCATGGTTAATTGTGGTAATTACGCACGGAAGATGTAACGCCCCTACTTGTCATAAATGCAGCGGAAATAAAATACTAAGGCGATTACAGATCATCGGGTTCCAAACACCCGGCACCAAACCTCACCAATTACAACTTATGATTTTACAAATGCTACGGTCTGAACTCGAGAAAACATAACATGAAAGAATAATAATAAAATACAATAGCTCTCCAAAGTTCCTAATTCCCATCCCATACACTCATACTCTTCGTGGCTACCTGTATAGCAATTCGTACCTGCAAGATGAAACCAAGCAGCCCACCCCAAGAGGGGTGAGTCAGTTCCCTGGAATGGAACTGGTACAACTCTCCAAAACAACAGTTTTAAAAGCAAAACATAACTCTTAAAATAACAATAACTTGAAGTCAAATGCACAAAACAAATCAGAAGAACAAGACACATCAAATCACCAAGTCAAAGGTAACAAGATGAGGAGTAAAATAAATAACAGAAAGGTAACGTTAGTCAATCAAAATCACACCATGTGTAGTGAACAACCATTGTTTAAGTTAGATTCAGTTCCAATTAGGATTAGAAAGACCCAAGTAGTCACAAGGACTAGGAATGAAAGAAGATATCCAAGAACCCATAACTCAAGAGTGGAATAAAACCAATGGGAGAGATGGCCCCCACCGCCAGTCAGTTGCCACAAGGGCGAGGTAACAAACAGACCTCCGCTGTCAGTTGCCACAAAGGGCGAGGTATAGCAGACCTCCGCTGCCACCGACCCGTTCTCGGTCATCGGTGAAAAGTGAGTGAAACCACTTACTAGAAATAAATCCATACCCAATACCAACATTGACATTTTCCCATATTCCCACTAGATTATTAACTGTACAGTGCAATAACCAAAACACTCATCCTACGAGTGCAGAGGCGTAAACCCTCAACAGTCAATATCTAATGAGGTAACCAGATAAGAGGAACCAATGATCATGTGAGTTGTACATCCAAGGCTCAGTCAGTCACAACAGGCTGAGTTAGTCAACACAAACATTTCCTTTTCAAGATTCTTCAAACTCATTTAGCGTTTCTCAAGACATTCCAAAAACCGTCACCAAAAGCATCTGAGTACGAGAGATCGTACAAAACATTCCATCAAGTCCCATAACCATCAAGTTGAGTACGAGAAATCGTACAAAACACCCATAAAGGCCAAACCCAACAAGCTGAGTACGAGAAATCGTACCTGGTAATCGCTGTAGCAGTTCTAGTCGACTTGTGCAAATAATCAACAATACTCTGAGGAATATTAAAGGTAGTCTAACATCAATAACTTGTAACCTATGTTAAACTTAAATAAATTTCCTCACTCTTATTTCTAAGTCTCAATTGTCTTTTAAGCCCTCACTTAAATGTTTATGTATAACCTTTGACTTATATTAGAATGTTGTATAACCCAAGGTTGTAAGACTAGGGAATGTATGTTATAACACTTGTTAATCTGTCACTCTATCCACTTTATTCATACTTAACCCTAATTCAAGACTCTTGAGACCCTTATATCATAAGTGCATATTATATTATTCATCTAATCTTAGAATCTCAATAATAATTTTTAGCTTAATACTTTTATTCCAATTTAGAATAATATCGGGTTATGACCTATGATAGGTTTATCTTAGAATATTATACTATTATTACACAATGTAATGATTATGTATTTTATCAGTATTACCAAATAACCCATTATGATTAAGTTTTCCCCTCAACCTAATTAAGATCTACATCCTGTATATTGGAAACATGGTGTTATAGATGCATTTTATGATACCTAATTGAGTTACTACACTCATTTATCATATGTTTAGTTTAGGATGACTTTTATTACAACCACAATCTATAACTTATCATAAATGTTAAATTGCTTCTCACCTTGAATACTATGTTATAGTTAACTTAAATTTATCGAACTCTTACATTTAGTATTTCCAAGGTAATTTATCTACTTAATCATAACTAATAATAGGCACTTTAAGATAACCTTTTATTTATCCTTGCTTACATTTAATTTCCCAAATGTTTTATTTTTACACACATTCCCTCACTATAGACTATGTATAATCCTTTTATACTAAATTTGATAAAACTTACGTCTTAAAATACTTTTTCATATTGTTTCACAGAACCTAAGGTTTCAAAGGAATAACTTAATAAATAATCTCCTTTATTATGTTTTAGGATGAACATTATATCTTAACATAAGGTAGAATTTATCTAAGATTTAAACTCTCATTCACAAGTGAAATTGTCAATTACTTAATAAGATAATATGTCCTGAAAAATCCCATACCTTATACTCAAATGACACATTAATATTTTTAACGTCGTAAGTAGATCAATATAATCTCTTATGTAACTTAGTTTTATCTAATAAAAGTTTCAAAGGTTTTAAGTATCAAATTCCTATTTATAAACCTTTCTATAAATTCTAACCACTAGATACCTCACTTAATTGTAGACTCACATCCTAAGTATTGGTAATTAATGTTATAAATGTATTTCATATGGCTTATCTAATGCCAAGAAGCTTAGGATTATTATTTAGATATAATTTCCTAATCATAGTTTAATGTAGTTTTTATATCATAATCCTTTTAATGATTTTAACTTAAACATTAAGTTATATTTTCAATACCTTAAATGTTAAGAAATGATAAATCCAGACTTACTAATCCACCTCACATTCATATGTAAAAGTATTTTATTTACTTTATTATTGTTTATATATTAAAACATTTAGATGTAAAAGTATTACATTTTTATCATTAATTATAGAATAAGATCTATTTGTGTAACATTTTATGTAATCTAATCACAATTTTTCTTAAGGTTTAACTTATTAATTACTTAACCCAATTATAGACTTACATTATGGTTGTTGACTAATACTATACATACTGTATTTTAATACGGTTTATATAAATCTTAGAAATTCAAAGATAACTCCTTAAGTTTAATAATCTTAATTTAATACCGCCTCATATAATATTCTTTTATTAGTATTATGTAGAGGTTTAGTTTATCTCATTAATTCCTTCATATTATATTTTCTATAAGGCATTTTATTTCTTTTATTTATGTAGTTTTTTTTTTTATGTATATATATATATTAGGATTTATTCAAGACATTCCTTGTGTAGTTTTATTGCACTTAATTATTTATACTAACTTTTACACATAGCTACATCCAATATATGGTTTATAAAATAAAGTATTTTCCCTTAGTTTTCGTTAAACATATTAGCTTCCATATTATGTATAATAATAAAATGTAGTTTAGTTAAATTCCTTGATTTAATATAGTTTCTATTTATTTCCCTCATATAAATATATATATAATATATGTAACATTTTTACTTCACTTAAAGTTAGTACCCAAATATTTATAAACATACTGTATTAAATGTTACTTAGTCTTATTATATTTTTCCCAACCTATAAAGTTCATTAATCAACTATACTTTAATTTTTGATTACACTAAAAACCATATATTATAAGTTATTCTTATGAAAAACTCATAAACACAATTTTTAAACCCATTTACAATTGTCCAAAAATCCCCAAATTAAATATATAGTAACTATAACATTTTAGACATATTATAAAATTTTTATTTCATAAAAATATCTTTAAATTATCCAAATAATTCCATAATACTCGTAACTTGCAAAAATATAACTTATGTTTAAAAACTCAAAACCCAAATTATTTACATCAAAATAAACTAGACTTTATAGGAATCTATGGTTAAAATTTCAAGTCAAAATACATTCGGGAAGATATTTAAATTAATCAACAAGTTAGGATTTAATTCTGGAAATATAATAAACTTATACTTATATTTTGAAACGTTTTAATCGTGGCCGTCCTTTCTTTTAACTGAGATCGGACGGCTCCTGATGTCGAGTTCATCATCGAACTCAATCTCCTATTCGAGTACTAAATCTCGTTTTTCTCACAATCTACAGAACGAAATCGAGTGATTCTTGTTCCTATCGACTCGAAATTAAATCCCGTTCTAGTGGTAACCAATTTCCCCAATTTCCATGCAGAATTGAGTAATTTCGAACTGGGTTCGAATTAGGGTTCAAGGTTCAATTCGAATTCAATTTTGACAATTCTCCCCATTGTAATGCATAATAGACTAATTGCATGTGGGTTTGATCGGAAACATGACTACGAACATCCATCGAGCAATTTGATCGGAGACTCACCGAATTGCATTAACGGGGTGAAATCAAATCGGGAAATCTGGAAAACGTTATTTCATGTGCGGTTCGGTATGCCACTTCTCGAATCAACTCGCACCACTGAGAGAGATTTGATTCATGTAACCTATCACAATCCAAACTAGACATGTAACTCTAGATGCTAGTGGAAGAATCATTGATTTGATGAACTAGGGAGAAAGTTATAGATCTCCACAAGATCCGAGTTTACCTAGTTGGTTTCGGGATGAAACTGGGCAGAATTACCGCCGTGATCGAGTGGCAACTTTAGACAGATTTATCTCCCAAACCCGTGAGAATCAGCCTTGGCCATAACATGAAAGTTATAGAGGGATTTGAGATCTTCAAAACAAGCTAAAGAACACGAAATTTGGACGAGAAACGAAGAAGTTATGGCGTGACGAAGTTTTACCCGATTTCAGGAAAACTGCAGTTCTGGGTTACGCAATCGCGAGGAGCCAACTTTAGATCGATTTTCCCGTCGATGTAGAATGAGTTAGATGATGTGTGAGTAATGGTTGGAAAGAGGAAAGATAGGAGAATCGAATGAAACAAACGGCATACCAAATGGTGGAGTAGGGAAAAGATATAGGTGTCTAAAGATCGACCCTTGGCATGCCATAACTGAAGGAAATCTGAAAAGACTAAGTTAAATCGGGCTGACTGGGCGTGACACGTGTCCTGTACACGTCAGCATCCTTCAAAATTTTGGCTCTAAACTTCAATTTATCATAACTTTGGCTAGGATGATCCGTTTTTAACGTTCTTTTTATCGATCTTCATGGTTTTTCATAAACTATTTATTGGTATAGGTTTCATGGCCTGGTTTGACCATTCTCAAAAAGTCAACTCTAGCAAGGCTTAATAAGCTCTAAGGTTTCTAGAATTTTATATTGACTTTTATGTTTCAAAACAATGTTCCAACACTTCCTAAAATCTTTATAATATATTTGGAGTGTTTAGAAATTTTCCCAAGATTTATTGGCTTATAAATCTTATTATTAAATTCATAATACTATATATAATGTATAATAATTAGGGTTAAATAGGAGACAACCCCTAAATAAATTTCACAATTCCATATAATAATTTAATATTCATAATTCCATACCATAATTTAATATTAATAGTATTATTTATGGTTTAATAAAAGAAATCCCCTAAATTAATTAAATTAATTTAGGGGTATTTCAGTATATCCCCTTAACAGAAACTTCGCCTCGAAGTTTAAAAATCAACTAATAAGCACTCACACACTTCGGGTGTGCTAAAACAATAATAATTCCAACGAAATTCCATACCAATCCAATCCTTTATTTCCATCCATTCCCATTCCACATTAATAATTCCAACGAATTCCATACCAATCCAATCCTTTATTTCATCCATTCCCATTCCACATTCCACTCGAGATTACTCAAACTCAAACTGAACCAAGATATACCGAGATATTTCATGATAAAAATAAAAAGTCACATGCGGTGTCATAATGTAAAAACCAAGTACACACATACACCTCTTACTCTGCTAATCACGCAACAGGGCAAATCTGGATGAGGTAGCGAAGAAGGATTATGCTCTACCCCCCCTTAAAAGAGAACTTCGTCCCGAAGTTTAAGATTTATCTATCAACTACTCACACCCGCTTCCGGTGTGTGGGTAAACTAAATCAAGTTGTACTACAAGCTTTAAATGTATACCAAACAATCAACCACTCAAGGGTATTCATCCATAACAATTCCCAAACATTTGTTTCCGTTATCAAACACTTCATTCAAAGAATTCAGCACCTTATTATCAAGCTTTGTTGTAAATTTTATGGCACTGTTGAATTTATCTATGATCGATATTTATTTGTACCCCCTGATTGTTATGTATTTGTATTTTCTTGATATTATAAAATTTTATTTTATGATCCTTACCTATTCATTTTATGACCAGTACGAATGATATGTCCATTATATGTTCATTTTATATTGTATGTTTATTTTATGAAGATGTCGTACCCCCCTTAAAATAGGGTACGACCCATCTCGTAATAATGAAGTGGAATTTAAACTCACTTTTAAGGAGCACTATATTTTACATCTCCTATGGAGATCCTCCTTCAAGGATGCAGTTCATTTTTGATGCACAATATACTCGTTGTTATTCTAGCTTGATTATAATAAATCTTTTAGTGTCCCCAACATGCTTTCCTAACTCATTTTGCCTCTCTTACGGTCATTGGCAAGAACAACGTTTAGAATTCATCATTCATATAGTAGGTTAAATTTTTGAGAACGGAACATAGGTTATACTTAGATATTACTGTAATAACATTTTAGTTCACTCTTTCTTTATTCAAGTATTGGGTGTAGTAGGTATCAAAATCTTAATCATGTGATTTGGAAACTATTAATTCATAAAATAAAAATTCCATTATAATGTAATGTAATTATTTAAATGCCATCCTTACTACAACATTTCTCTAGAAGCATTTTATAACCTAAAGTTTCTTAATTGTCATGGCTTAAAAATTCATGAACTTATTTAAAATAGTATCATACTATATATATTAAAACTTCTTTTTTTTTCTCAATGCAATTAAATCTTTCATGAAACCTTGTACCGAATTTATAACCTAAAATACGTAAATATGCCATTTATGTTATTTCACATATCAATATATTACAAGCTATAAATCAGGTGTAACAGGTTTGAGTAGTTTAAATAATATTTTAGATCATATAATAAGTCTAGATAGTCTTTCAAAATTATATTCAAAGCTTTATTAGCCAACCATACATTAAAATTGTATTATATTCCTTATAAAAATACACCTTCAGTGACTTCTAAAATTTTGCATATGTATAATGTTAAACTTCCAAATAAACATGAGAATTTTCCAATAATTAAGTAACTCTCATTTTTTTTGGTGCTCATTACTCCCAGTATTTAAGAATCAGTGATATTTAGTTTAGTATTACTCTTCCCTTCACTCAATCTTTAAGTCACTTCCTTTAATATATATATATTTTTATATTTAATAAGGGGTAGATGTTGTACCTTGGAGTACCCAAATTTAAATCCCCTTCCTCCATGTATAGGTATTTTTCACCAAATATTTAACTCAATAAACCCTTTACATGTATGAATTTTAATACTGAATCTTAAGATACAAATTTTGAATTGTTCATTGTGGCTAGTAATGAAATATGCCTAGCTCAAGATTTCATGATGGTAACGTCTTACCATCAATCCTCCTCAAGTTCAACACAATCCATCACTTGCGTAGAAGATTATTTACGGTTAGATGACAAGGCTTGTCTAGCCCCTAGACTTCCAGAAGTGAGTGTGCACCCCCACTACTTTCAGCCTAGGAGTTCGTCGCACCAGGCACTTCCCGTAGGGTGTTAGGTTTATGTATTTTCTTTCTGAAGTTAACATAGAGTTTTAATGTGGATTACAGGTTTTGGATGTTGATCTTTTCTGATGAGTTACTAGTTCTTGTTACATTAATAATTTTCTAGACTTAAGATTTATCTTAAACATTATCTTTAGGTAATAATTTGTACCAAGTAGTTCTTGAAATTTATTTCAAGCTTTAAAGGAGTTGAAGTATATATTACTTAATTATTCAAAGCTCCACTTGTATACTACTTCCAACCAAAAGTATTCTTTAAATTCTGGGAACACGTGTACAAGCTTTTAAAGCATTGCTTCTTAGCCATGTATTTTCCATACGTATGCTTTTGAAAGTAGTTCAATGTATGATTTATTCCAACCAAGATCTTATTATACCCAATTGATAATGTTCCAGACTTATTATTATTATTATTTCCTATAGTTTAATGGTCAAACGGTATGACACACACTATTCCTAACAGACATTCATACAAAAAGTGTATAAAGAAATCATTCACTAATCCAAGAAGGGTTAGGAGTCGTGCCTTACTGGAATCCTCACTTCCCAATTCTACCCCATTCCCCAGTTTTAAGGGCACCTATATTCTAACTATCTTCACTCGGCTTGTTTTCTCGGGCTCAGAGCGTAACTACGCTCTGATACCACTTTCTGTAAACGCCCCTACTTATCATAAATGCAGCGGAAATAAAAATACTAAGGCGATTACAGATCATCGGGTTCCAAACACCCGGCACCAAACCTCACCAATTACAACTTATATTTACAAATGCTACGGTCTGAACTCGAGAAAACATAACATGAAAGAATAATAACAAAATACAATAGCTCTCCAAAGTTCCTAATTCCCATCCCATACACTCATACTCTTCGTGGCTACCTGTATAGCAATTCGTACCTGCAAGATGAAACCAAGCAGCCCACCCCAAGAGGGTGAGTCAGTTCCCTGGAATGGAACTGGTACAACTCTCCAAAACAACAGTTTTAAAAGCAAAACATAACTCTTAAAATAACAATAACTTGAAGTCAAATGCACAAAACAAATCAGAAAACAAGACACATCAAAATCACCAAGTCAAAGGTAACGAAGATGAGGAGTAAATAAATAACAGAAAGGTAACGTTAGTCAATCAAAATCACACCATGTGCTAGTGAACAACCATTGTTTAAGTTAGATTCAGTTCCAATTAGGATTAGAAAGACCCAAGTAGTCACAAGGACTGAGAATGAAAGAAGATATCCAAGAACCCATAACTCAAGAGTGGAATAAAACCAATTGGGAGAGATGACCCCCACCGCCAGTCAGTTGCCACAAGGGCGAGGTAAACAGACCTCCGCTGTCAGTTGCCACAAAGGGCGAGGTATAGCAGACCTCCGCTGCCACCGACCCGTTCTCGGTCATCGGTGAAAAGTGAGTGCACCACTTACTAGAAATAATCCATACCCAATACCAAGATTGACATTTTCCCATATTCCCACTAGATTATTAACTGTACAAGTGGCAATACCAAAACACACTCAGTCCTACAGAGTGCAGAGGCGTAAACCCTCAACAGTCAATATCTAATGAGGTAACCAGATAAGAGGAACCAATGATCATGTGAGTTGTACATCCAAGGCTCAGTCAGTCACAACAGGCTGAGTTAGTCAAACAAACAATTTCCTTCTCAAGATTCATTCAAACTCATTTAGCGTTTCTCAAGACATTCATAAAATCCGTCACCAAAAGCATCTGAGTACGAGAATCGTACAAACAACATTCCATCAAGTCCATAACAACATCAAGTTGAGTACGAGAGAATCGTACAAACATCCCATAAAGGCCAAAACCCAACAAGCTGAGTACGAGAAATCGTACCTGGTAATCGCTGTAGCAGTTTCTAGTCGACTTGTGCAAATAATCAACAATACTCTGAGGGATATTAAAGGTAGTCTAACATCAATACTTGTAACCTATGTTAAACTTAAATAAATTTCCTCACTCTTATTTCTAAGTCTCAATTGTCTTTTAAGCCCTCACTTAAATGTTATGTATAACCTTTGACTTATATTAGAATGTTGTATAACCCAAGGTTGTAAGACTAGGGAATGTATGTTATTAACACGTGTTAATCGTTACACTCTTATCCACTTTATCATACTTAACCCTAATTCAAGACTCTTGAGACCCTTATATCATAAGTGCATATTATATTATTCATCTAATCTTAGAATCTCAATAATAATTTTAGCTTAAGAATACTTTTATCCCAATTTAGAATAAATATCGGGTTATGACCTATGATAGGTTTATCTTAGAATATTATACTATTATTACACAATGTAATGATTATGTATTTTATCAGTATTACCAAATAACCCATTATGATTAAGTTTTTTCCCCTCAACCTAATTAAGGTCTACATCCTGTATATTGGAAACATGGTGTTATAGATGCATTTTATGATAACCTAATTGAGTTACTACACTCATTTATCATATGTTTAGTTTAGGATGACTTTTATTACAACCATCTAATAATCTTATCATAAAATGTTAAATTGCTTCTCACCTTGAATAACTATGTTATAGTTAACTTAAATTTATCGAACTCTTACATTTAGTATTTCCAAGGTATATTATCTACTTAATCATTAACTATATAATAAGGCACTTTAAGATAACCTTTATTTATCCTTGCTTACATTTAATTTCCCAAATGTTTTATTTTTACACACATTCCCGCTATAGACTATGTATAATCCTTTTATACTAAATTTTAATAAACTTACGTCTTAAAATACATTTTCATATTGTTCACAGAACCTAAGGTTTCAAAGGAATAACTTAATAAATTAATCTCCTTTATTATGTTTTTAGGATGAACATTATATCTTAACATAAGGTAGAATTTATCTAAGATTTAAACTCTCATTCACAAGTGAAATTGTCAATTACTTAATAAGATAATATGTCCTGAAAAATCCCCATACCTTATACTCAAATGACACATTAATATTTTTAACGTCGTAAAGTAGATCAATATAATCTCTTATGTAACTTAGTTTTATCTAATAAAGTTTCAAAGGTTTTAAGTATCAAATTCCTATTTATAAACCTTTCTATAAATTCTAACCCTAGATACCTCACTTAATTGTAGACTCACATCCTAAGTATTGGTAATTAATGTTATAAATGTATTTCATATGGCTTATCTAATGCCAAGAAGCTTAAGGATTATTATTTAGATAAATTTCCTAATCATAGTTTAATGTAGTTTTTATATCATAATCCTTTTAATGATTTTAACTTAAAACATTAAGTTATATTTCAATACCTTAAATGTTAAGAAATGATTAAATCCAGACTTACTAATCCACCTCACATTCATATGTAAAAGTATTTTATTTACTTTATTATTGTTTATATTAAGAACATTTAGATGTAAAAGTATTACATTTATTTATCATTAATTATAGAATAAGATCTATTTGTGTAACATTTAATGTAATCTAATCACAATTTTTCTTAAGGTTTAACTTATTAATTACTTAACCCAATTATAGACTTACATTATGGTTGTTGACTAATACTATACATGTATTTTAATACGGTTTATATAAATCTTAGAAATTCAAAGATAACTCCTTAAGTTTAATAATCTTAATTTAATACCGCCTCATATAATATTCTTTTATTAGTATTATGTAGAGGTTTAGTTTATCTCATTAATTCCTTCATATTATATTTTCTATAAGGCATTTTATTTCTTTATTTATGTAGTTTTTTTTTTTATGTATATATATATATAGGATTTATTCAAGACATTCCTTGTGTAGTTTTTATTGCACTTAATTATTTATACTAACTTTTACACATAACTACATCCAATATATGGTTTATAAAATAAAGTATTTTCCCTTAGTTTTCGTTAAACATATTAGCTTCCATATTATGTATAATAAATAAAATGTATTTTAGTTAAATTCCTTGATTTATATAAGTTTCTATTTATTTCCCTCATATAAATATATATAAAATATATGTAACAATTTTTACTTCACTTAAAGTTAGTACCCAAAATATTTATAAACATACTGTATTAAATGTTACTTAGTCTTATTATATTTTCCCAACCTATAAGTTCATTAATCAACTATACTTAATTTTTGATTACACTAAAAACCATATATTATAAGTTATTCTTATGAAAAACTCATAAAACACAATTTTTAAACCCATTTACAATTGTCCAAAAATCCCCAATTAAATATATAGTAACTATAACATTTTAGACATATTATAAAATTTTTATTTCATAAAAATATCTTAAAAATTATCCAAATAATTCCATAATACTCGTAACTTGCAAAATAATAACTTATGTTTAAAAACTCAAAACCCAAATTAATTTACATCAAAATAAACTAGACTTTATAAGGAATCTATGGTTAAAATTTCAAGTCAAAATACATTCGGGAAGATATTTAAATTATTCAACAAGTTAGGATTTAATTCTGGAAATATATAAAAACTTATACTTATATTTTGAAACGTTTTAATCGTGGCCGTCCGTTTCTTTTAACTGAGATCGGACGGCTCCTGATTGTCGAGTTCATCATCGAACTCAATCTCCTATTCGAGTACTAAATCTCGTTTTTCTCACAATCTACAGAACGAAATCGAGTGATTCTTGTTCCTATCGACTCGAAATAAATCCCGGTTCTAGTGGTACCAATTTCCCCAATTTTCATGCAGAATTGAGTATTTCGAAACTGGGTTCGAAGTTAGGGTTCAAGGTTCAATTTCGAATTCAATTTTGACAAATTCTCCCATTGTAATGCAATAGGACTAATTGGCATGTGGGTTTGATCGGAAACATGACTACGAACATCAACATCGAGCAATTTGATCGGAGACTCACCGGAATTGCATTAACGGGGTGAAATCAAATCGGGAAATCTGGAAAACGTTATTTCATGTGCGGTTCGGGTATGCCACTTCTCGAATCAACTCGCACCAACTGAGAGAGATTTGATTCATGTAACCTATCACAATCCAAACTAGACATGTAACTCTAGATGCTAGTGGAAGAATCATTGATTTTGATGAACTAGGGAGAAAGTTATAGATCTCACAAGATCCGAGTTTACCTAGTTGGTTCGGGATGAAACTGGGCAGAATTACCGCCGTGATCGAGTGGGCAACTTTAGACAGATTTATCTCCCAAACCCGTGAGAATCAGCCTTGGCCATAAACATGAAAGTTATAGAGGGATTTGAGATCTTCAAAACAAGCTAAAGAACACGAAATTTGGACGAGAAACGAAGAAGTTATGGCGTGACGAAGTTTACCCGATTTCAGGAAAACTGCAGTTCTGGGTTACGCAATCGCGAGGAGCCAACTTTAGATCGATTTTCCGTCGATGTAGAATGAGTTAGATGATGTGTGAGTAATGGTTGGAAAGAGGAAAGATAGGAGAATCGAATGAAACAAACGCATACCAAATGGTGGAGTAGGGAAAAAGATATAGGTGTCTAAAGATCGACCCTGGCATGCCATAACTGAAGGAAATCTGAAAAGACTAAGTTAAATCGGGCTGACTGGGCGTGACACGTGTCCTGTACACGTCAGCATCCTTCAAAATTTTGGCTCTAAAACTTCAATTTATCATAACTTTGGCTAGGATGATCCTTTTTAACGTTCTTTTTATCGATCTTCATGGTTTTTTCATAAACTATTTATGTATAGGTTTCATGGCCTGGTTTGACCATTCTCAAAAGTCAACTCTAGCAAGCTTAATAAGCTCTAGGTTCTAGAATTTTATATTGACTTTTATGTTTCAAACAATGTGTCCAACACTTCCTAAAATCTTATAATATATTTGGAGTGTTTTTAGAAATTTTCCAAGATTTATTGGCCTTATAATCTTATTATTAAATTCATAATACTAATAAAATGTATAATATTAGGGTTAATAGGAGACAACCCTAAATAAATTTCACAATTCCATATAATAATTTAATATTCATAATCCATACCATAATTTAATATTAATAGTATTATTTATGGTTTAATAAAAGAAATCCCCTAATTAATTTAAATTAATTTAGGGGTATTTCACATAAGGAGTTCAAGATGTTGTAAAGGAATTTCGATGAACTAGGAAGTGTTCTAGAGTGTAATAAGGACTTAGGCATGATCTTGAGGTTTTAGTATGTACCAAAGTCATTTTGGTCTTAGATGAAGGCTTAGGCTAACTTTGGTAAAATAAGGAGGAAGTGTAAGCTTAGGAAAAAGGGATTTCAAGAATGACTTAAGGAGTTTTAGTTTGTAAGAATGATGTTTGAGTAATGATGTTGTGTGGAAGGAATATCTTGATATAATGGTTAGTATGGGCATGAAACATCACTTGGGAACCTAGGGAGTAGATACTATAAGTGTTGGAGGCTTTGGAGAAATTTGGTTAAGTGTTTAAGGTTGTAGAAAATGAGTATAATGGCACGTCCGAACTTCCGTCCGAACTTGGAAGCTCGGACATGCCCTGTTACGCTTACAGTTTTCTGGATTTTAGGTGTCCGAACTACCGTCCGAACTTGGAAGTTCGGACGCACCTGTTATTTCTTAGGGAATTACCCTCGAACAGTGTCCGAACTTGGGAAGTCCGGACACATGTTCGGACTATATGGATTTCTGGTTAGGATTTTCCTCGACTCATGTCCGAACTTCCGAAGTCCGGACACAAGTTCGGACATGTGTCTGTTTTCTCTGTCTAAAATCACGGCTGGTGTCCGAACTTGGAAGCTCGGACACAAGTTCGGACAGGGCACTATATGGACCAAAAATTATTGTTTTAAGATGGGAATTGTTATCTAAAAATAGTAGTTGGTTAGTAATGATATAATAAGGTTAAGCAAGACATGTTAGGTGAGTTTTAAAGGCAATTAAAAAGGATGAAAAGTCGTAACAAGTGTAAAGTAAAAGTAAACTAGTAGTGTTGAGTAGATAATGTTAACAATGGACTAGTGCGTTAATTAACCGACGTTACTAATGTGTTTAGGAATCTTCCAAGGTGGAAACCAGTCGAGGCAAGGACCGAGGTATGGTTTTCTTGCAGTCTGTTGCCTACCGGTTTACACCGGCTTGTGTGTTGTTTGTTTTTCTGTGTGTTTATGACTTTGTAAGATTAAACATGTAAAGCGTTTACAGTTGTTAAATATTATTATGTTGTTAAGTGTGACTCTCTCTTCCTTGTGTGGTCTAACAAGACTTGACCTATGATTGTGAATTGTGTGTGGGTTCAATGATGATCTACTAACAAGGGCTAACGGGGGAAGTGAGGAGTCCGGTCTGTTCCGGCCACGCGTGTGAGTATGGGAGTCGATGTCATAACCGGTTCGATTCTCTCTGTATGTTATGGTTAAGTTTCCAATTTGGTTTCTAACCTTCCCTTTAGCTTAACCAAGGCTATTTTACTGACTCACGTCGGGCCACAGGGGCATACTATGTGTTTTGTTTCGGTGTGCTTGGATCACTATATCCGAGGCACCTTGTGTTAAGTAAACCGTTCAATCTAACCGGACGGTAACGAGTTATGTAACGAGCTAAGTATGAGCGTGGCAACATTCTCTAGGCTCTCAATGGGGACTAACTGTGTTGGTTCTCTTCCTAAAAGGAATTTATGTTATGATGTGTACAATACCTGTGTTATGTTATATATGTATATGTTGTGTGTTTTAAAATAAATATCATGTCATCATGACAATTGGTTGCGCGTATCCCGGTAGCCGATGGGCTGCGCGTTAGCCATACCAAAAGGTGCTGACCCCCTCGGGGGCTCCATATTTTTATTGCAGGATGAGGATCGAAGAGGCAGAGTGGCTCTAGATCCTAGAGAGTAGTTTACTTTTGAAGTACTTTTGGATGTTTGCCCGGGATGCGCCTGTGCTCCCGTGGCGTATTATATACTTGTTATGGTGGATTACAGTGATGGTATACAGTGAAGGATTTTGTAAACACTCGGTATTATGTCGATGTATATATATGGTTGTTAGTTCTATGCTCGGGAGTCTGATCATCAGACCGGTACATTTGTATTTATTCAGCCTTGTTAGCCACGTGGGTGGTTGACGGCATTGTAGCACCAATCGTTTAGTTACTGTTTAGTAGTTTATTTTCCGCTGCGATTCCAAGTATAGTTACGTGCGTAGTAGGGGTGTTACAAAAAGTGGACACCTCGGGGAGGTTGTCAAGATGGTTAGAACTGATAGGAAACGATGGTGCTGATGGATCACCTATATCCATATATTTGAATTAACGCCACACTTGAGGGCTATGTGCAATATGACCACAACACTATATGCGTGAATGTTACATCACATAGATGCACATTATGTGTAACACCCCTGCCACTAATCCAACCATTAACTCCTAACCCGTCTCAATTACCATCGTCAAGCAGCGGAAATCAAAACTACCAACGGCGGGTATTACAATGCCATTAGTCACCCATGTGACTAACAAGGCCAACCAAACTCAAATACAACAACAAATACAATATTGGTCTGATGGGTCTTATACCAAGTACTACAACAAACTATACAATCCATCCTTGATCAATACTCAAAGCAATTACAACTTCAACTCCTTAATACACAAATACAATATCCATCCATACTGTAGACACCAAAAATTCTCACCCCATAAAAGCAAATTCTGAAATAATAAGAGGGGTCGTCGCCTTTCTTTTTCAAAACATATTAGCGTGCGTGCTAAAACGAAGCCATCATTTATAATCTTTTTCAAAGCATTTCAAAAAAATAAAACACAATTCTTCGAAAATGAATTTCCATCGACAGTCCAGTTTCAAGGTCGTCCTTTTTTGTTTATTCACTTATTTTACTATCTTATTTTGCTTTGTTTATATTCTATTTATTTATTTTATTTTCATTCATCTATACACCTTTTCTTATTTTTATTTTATTTTATTTTATTCTACCATTAACATGGTATTTTTATTATCATTTCATTTCACTTCTATTTAGACACTTTATTTTCATCTTACGAACCCAATCCACACTTAGTTGAACTCCAGCCTAGCCCAGACCTTAAATCCATTCCAACCCCTAGTATTGGACCTACAGGCCCAAACAATAACTCAAGCCCACTCAAAAACCCTTACCCCACCACCCATTGCCTAAAATACAACATCAAAAACCTATTACCGTGACAGCAGCCGACACCAATCCCCAAACCCTACAGTAATCACCTTCTATTCCCGATTCTTTCCTGCATCGACAATGAAGAACCATCTCTAACCTCTTTCTATTGATCGGCTCACTCACCTCTGATCTTCCAGTTCTCCCTTCTCAAAAAAAACTGAAAACCTAAACCAGAGAAAGCAACAACCAACGGTGAACGAAGCCGCCTCCTTCTAGCTCTCTCTGTTCTTCCAGCAACAAGGAGCACACCCAGTTGACGAACAAGATAGCATACCTTCTCTGCTCCTTCATTCTCGTCATTCACGCATCAGCGAACAGGAAACAACAATTCCATCCCCTTTCATATCTTCATGCCGGTATCGAACAAGGAAATACGAGCTCTGCTCTCTTCATTCTCTCATGCCGTTTGCAACCCAACTGGCGAAGGAGCACCCGATTCCAGCTCTCGACGTTCCTCTGCATCGACCTCCAACATTCTTCGATTCTCTTCATCGACATGCATGGGTGAAAAAGGAACATACATGCTGCAGCTTCATCCCTCCCCAAACACTGAAGCACAAGCATACATACTCACATTGTCCCGTCATTACCTTTAAATCGGTAATTTTGCAAACCGACTGTTGAACAAGAAGCATACAGCTCCAACCTTCTTCAACCACTTCACATTGGTAATTTTGCAACACCACTAACGGGCGAACAAGAATCATACAGAGGAACATACATGCTCTACTTTGGTTCATCTCTTCACACAAACTGCTGAATATGAAACATACACACCAGGACTGTTTTCATTCTCTTCTTCCTCACCGTTATTTTGCTCACCCAACTGCCGAAACAAAACACACATCTCTGTCCTCTCTTCATCTCTTCCTCACAGTAATCTTGCACCCAAACTGGTGAGCCATACAAACTCTGCGACTCTCTTTTTCACTTCCCTCCTCATCGCCAGCC
>JAIOTZ010002578.1:0-15174 GCA_023374045.1 Limonium bicolor
GTCCGGTTGTTCCGGCCACGCGTGTGATGGATGGGGGTCTGTTATACCCAAAATTTTGACCCCCTGGTTAGGGTCTACGTGGTACTGGTGTTGTGAGAGGCATTTTAATCAAGCGGTGAGGGATCCCGGTCCGATCGGCACGTTCCATGGCATGGGGAGCAGCTTCGTCACTTTCAGGGGCGTTTTGGTAATCTTTAAAGGCTCCTAAGACCTCTTGTAAGCTTTTCTCTCCTCCAAAGGATGCCCAAATCAGCTTGAAACGCTTTGATATTTTAACCCATGATAGAGGATGACATTTTAAGCATAATGGCGTTGGAATTTTGATTTTTCGAATTTCCAATAATTTTCTAGCAATTTCTGACTGAATCTGACGAGAAATTCAATTTAAAAATTCCAATATTCAAAAAATTCGTTCCACCTCAGAAAATTCATAATATCCATCCTTGACATGTGGTTAAAATTTCACAGCAAAATTCTTTGGGAAGTCACTTAACTAAAATATCGAAAAATCTTACTTTTACTAGATTTTCTTTATCTTTAAGAAAGTCTATATAAAGGGATAGGTTTTTGGATAAAAGGAGAACCTCATATGCTCAAGAACCCTAGAGAGTCAGAAAACACGGCCTCCTCTCTCTCTCACGTTTTCCAACACCCGGCCACCCAAATCATACTGAAAATCCCCCGAAATCACCATCTAAACACGTTTTCCAATCCCCAAAGCACCAATAATCATCAAAACCTCACAAAAACACCTCTAAAACGTGAAGAACAGCAAGAACAACCAACAACCAGAAGCTTGGGTCGAAATCCTCTCGGGTCTGCCATCAACGGAGCACTCGACGAATCCCGGTGTGAAGAAACGTTGTGAATCCGAAGGTAAAACAGGTAGAAACTCCACTTCCCTGATTCACCACGGTATTATCTGTCTTGCCTCAAAATTTGGGCTCAAACTAACCTTCGTACGCTTCTGTATTGCTGTTTATTCAAGCTTCTGTCCAATAACTTGTTTACCAAGTTTCGTGCTAATTCGAATTCAAATTGAGAACTTTCGACCACTAACGTATTGTACATCTTTCAGGCTACCACCCATAAAATTTGAGCCGAAAACACCTTCGGGAACAGCCTCAAAGCCGCCGTCCGAGGGCTGTCCGCACCCGGACGTCGTGTCCGGGGTCCCGGACTCCCTGTCCGTAAGCTCGGACACCCACGGACGGCGGCGGGATTTTAAAAATTCAAAATTAGGTTTTTCTAATAATGTCCGGGCCCACGGACAGCCTGTCCGTGGCCCCGGACTTTGCAAATTTTTGTTTTCCTTTAATTTCGACTTTTCTGTATATTTAGGTTAACTGGGGTCCGTGGTCTCGGACTTTGGTCCGTGGCTACGGACGTAAGCAAAATTTGACCTAATTCTGCCTCCGAAACCCTAGTTTAGGTAGCTTTTAATTTCACTTTATTCTGTCAAAAATGCTAAAAAACAAAAAAAAACAGAAGCTCGCGCACTTAGGTTAAAACGACTCGTAATAAGCCGTAAATAAACTAAGTAGAGGAAAAACGACCTAGGGGTAATGAAAGTAATTGAACCCTAATTAAGTCGAATATCAAGCCCCCGAACCCGAACTCTCCTTTCCTAATTTGATCTAGGTTAAAATTAGGTGGCGACTCATAATAGGTTCCAGTGAGCTAGCTTAGGTTTTAATAATTATTGTTATATGACATAGTTATTAATCTTAGGTTAAGTGGACCTAAAACCCATTAGATCCTAATCAACTTTAATCAACATAGGATAGGGTTTAAAATCGAGGCTCACAGACTGGCGACTCTGCTGGGGACAACTTCTTAATTTTAACTTGTTTTAATTTTAAGAAAGAGGGCTTAACTTGAAAATGTTTATTTATGGCTTCTACTATGTTGTTTGTTTACTTTTGTGCGCACTTTAATTTTTGCACCCTTGCATCATATGAGAGCGAGGGTCTACTTAAACCAATTTCACCCCGGGACCCGTTTGAGGGTCCCCTGTCAGGGACTCACACCTTTTAGGTGATGTGAATAAGCGGGGGAAAAGAGGAGGGTGTCGTCTAACCACACCCCCTTAATACCTGGGCTTTAGCCCCAAGCGTTTTCCTGGCAGTGTCCTTACCTAGCCCATTGTTTGGTCAGTCAAAGACCCGACCGTAGACGCACACCTTCAGGTGATGTGAAAAAAAAGTGGGGAAGCCCAAAGAGAATAGCGTGCAAGCCCTATTCCTTTGAGGTGACCTGGGCCCATGCCCCAAGCACCTCTCCGGATCGATCCATACCCGTTTGGATTTAAACGTCTAGTGAGGACATGTTGAATTTGTGTGGGCCTTGTTTGCTTGTATGATCGGCCCATTACACAGCCTACAGATTGATAGGAACTTTTCCTACATTAACCTAGCCCAACCCGAATTGGCGGCTCTATTTGTTTGCGGCCCAGAGGTCCCGTTTGGTTTAATATGTGAGTCATTCGGGCTTCGGCCCAAAAGCTTAGACTTAGGTGATTTCTCTTCTGGTCCAATTCGATTATCCATTTAGTTCTAGGCCCATGAAAAACAAATCCACCTCAAGCAGTTCATGAAAATCCATCAGGCCTTTCCGTTTCAAGGTTTATTCTAGTCCAGGAAGACTTTCCACTTGGGCTTTGGCCCAAAGTCCTAGATATAGGTATCATCTTCTAGGCCCAATCAGAATTACTCGCCCAAATTCCAATTCACATCTAGGACATGGTTTAAAAATCATTTCGGCTCATGCGCCCTATTTCCTAGCCCAAACACATTCCGGCCCAGGTGCCAAATTCTCAAAACATTCTGAGTACCACACTCATAACTCACTTCATCTGGGCCCACAGACCAATTCATAGTTTTGGCCCACGAACTTTGCTCTCAATCCAAAATTTCGGCCCATAACATAAAACATTCAAACCCCAGATAGTTTGTGCAACCCATTCATTCTAGTTTCTGGCCTCAAGGCCCAACAGGGTCATCAAACGAATCTTAGGCTTCAAGGTTTCTCTCTCGGCCTAGAGGCCCATTCATAATCCATGCGGTTTCCTTCGGCCCATTTGCTCCACTTCCACGTTAAGGGTGTTCAGGCCCACACATCCGTTCTAACCTAGGGATCACTCTAGCCCATGCACTTCACTCTCAGTTTGGAAGAGATTCAGGCCCTAGTTCCTCCTACATAACCCATAGGCACTCCTAGTTCAAATATTTCGTGGAGCCTACTAAGAGTCCAAGAAGAAGTCGATCACAATCATCTTAGCGACATCCCGACGGTCAAGAGCTCGAGTCTTCAGCATGCCGACTTCAGATGGTTCAGCAGGATTCGGATTCAACATAAATTTTAGGGTTCCCATGCATTCTACCGCATAACCTGCCATAACATATTTCAAATGCACCTCTCATATTTTTCAAAGAATGATCGTTTTCAAACCACTAATAAGAGGCATCGATTTTGTTGAATCATCTTCTTCCTCATGTTCACAAATGAATGACCTTTTCAAGTCTAAATGATAACACAAAAAAGAAGGTTTTGTTTCACACAAGTTTCTTTTGAGAAAATGGTTCATGAATTAATTATTTCCCGACAATGGAATACAAAGACTTGTATTTTGTTTCTGAAATTTTGAGCATGCCTTACCAAACCACACAGCTTATCCTAAAGCATCCAAATAACCCCCAAAGCGGTTCCAAATCCATATCTGTCGAATTGTTGTCATAAACCCTAGGTTAATACTGGGGGCAATCTGAGTTAGGTTTGTTTTTCGTTTTAACGTGTGAACAAGTCTTTGAGTGAACATTTCGCGAGAGTGTCTTGAGCGGAAAAACCATGGGTGAACGAGCGTGTCATTTTTACACGACTCTTGTGAGACCACATTCAAAGGTAAGGTAAACGGCATAGCTTCGACCGAAGGAGATAATTTGTAAATTTACTCTTAGACCTGCGAAAAGTAACAAAGAATTGATACACAACTATCAGGAATGACGAAGCACCTAGGTACAACACCACATAGCCAAAAGCTTGTGAACCCTGACGTTAAACCCTAGGCGCCCCCGCTGAGCCTTTCATATATCCCCTTTTGATATTATGAACTCCACAAAATAACCCGGCCAATGATGAATGTTCGACCCGGTGACCAAAGGAAGCGAGGAGCCCGACTCTCAGATAACATTCTCATCAGTCTAGAGAAGCAATGCCGCTATCAGCATGGCGAAGCGATCCGCAAATGGTCCCAGAGGGACACAGGATCAAATGAGCTAACATCAAAACAGCTCTCAAAGTTCAAAACCGGGAAACACAAGAACCCCGAAGGAAAAGTCAAGAAAGGATAAAACAAAAAGGCAATCCCGAAGTGCCTCGAAGAAATCCAAATGACAAAAAGAAAATGGTGTAAAGGACAACTTCAAAAGTCCAAGTCCAGAAGCTCGAAAACAACGTCGACATGAAGCAGCTAGACGACTTCAAGACAAGGAAGATGAATCTGAGAGAAGACACAAGTTGCAGCTTTGGTCACCCATTTAAGCTCCACATACCTCAAATATCCCTCCATGATCCTGTTGTCATTCATCACACCCTATGGCCATGTTATAAGCTTTAAAGACTTCCGACTTGATAGTTGTGTGTCTAATCACGTGAAAGTAACAGATCGAATGCGTAAATTCATCAAATATCGAATTCAATGGTCTAGAAGTTGTGACCGTAGGTGAGGAACGAGTGCAAACACCAAACACGCCGAGTGTAGGTTAGGAAGCACCACGTAAAAACATAAGCCTTGACCCTGTGAGGACGAGACTCGTTCGCACGTTTAATAAAAGGAAATACTGGGGGCAATCGATCGTTCCGATCGATTGCCATGAACTCAAGCTCAGATTGTCTTAAGGGAAAATACTGGGGGCAATTGTTGGTTCCAACAATTGCTATGACAACACCAATTGGAACCCAAAGCTCAAACGTCACCCACCACCATTCCACCACAGGCCCACATAAGCCCTTACCTCCACACCACCACTACACAGGCCCACAAAAGCCCTTACCTGCACATCAAACACCACAGGCCCACATAAGCCCCTACCTTTACATCATACACCATACCCCACCGATGGCATGTTCATCTCCTAGGAGATAAATTACAAGTCCAAAATCTATGGTCAGGAAATGATAATTTCACTTTCCTTTTCAGTAAACAGAATTTTCTTCAAACACTTCCACATTTGGCACCTCTTCCAACAAATTCCTGTTTTGAACGAGTATCTTTCATATGTTTTGATTGCATACATCTTATCATCATTGCCATGTTTGGCACTCCAGTGATCAGTTTTTACCATTTGCACGAGACCATTATCCTCCTAACTTATTTTTAGCTCGAGATCCAACCTTTAGGCTCGTCATAAGACCTAGATCCAACCTTTAGGCTCGTCATAAGACCTAGAACCAACCTTTAGGCTCGTCATAAGACCTAGAACCAACCTTTAGGCTCGTCATAAGACCTAGATCCAACCTTTAGGCTCGTCATAAGACCTAGAACCAACCTTTAGGCTCGTCATAAGACCTAGAACAAACCTTTAGGCTCGTCATAAGACCTAGATCCAACCTTTAGGCTCGTCATAAGACCTAGAACTACCCTTTAGGCTCGTCATAAGACCTAGATCCAACCTTTAGGCTCGTCATAAGACCTAGAACCATCCTTAGGCTCGTCATAAGACCTAGAATTATCCTTTAGGCTCGTCATAAGACCTAGATCCAACCTTTAGGCTCGTCATAAGACCTAGAACCTCCCTTTAGGCTCGTCATAAGACCTAGTTGCATTCCCTTAGGCTCGTAGTAAGACCTAGCATTACCTTTTAGCTTACCCACTCTCATTAAACACATTGCATTCATCTCATTCATATGGGCTCGTCATAAGACCTAGCTGCATTACCCAGGCGCGTCACAAGACCTGGCGACAGAAAGTTGGCGAGGTGATGGCAATAAATCCTCCTTTTGCGATGTCAACTTATTTTTGGGATCAACGAATGGTGGGCAAAGGCAATAAGTCCCCAGGGTTTTTACCAGGAGTTATCCCTGCACACCGGCTTGGGGGGCGATGGCAATAAGTCCACATTGGGTCCAGCCAGGAGCATTAGCACGGGTTTCGGTCCCCAGAAGCATCCGAGCATCATCAACATCATCGGCATTATCATCAGCATCAGCATCATTTGCATCATTAGCATTTCAGCATTCTTGCATTTGCATCATTTTCACCACTTTAGGCAGTCAACGCCTTAGAATAGCTTGACATCATTTTCACCACTTTAGGTAGTCAGCGCCTTAGAATAGCTCGACAGCATATCATCATTTCAGGCAGTCAACGCCTTAGAATAGCTTGACATCATTTTCACCACTTTAGGTAGTCAGCGCCTTAGAATAGCTCGACAGCATATCATCATTTCAGGTAGTCAACGCCTTAGAATAGCTTGACATCATTTTCATCACTTTAGGTAGTCAGCACCTTAGAATAGCTCGACAGCATATCATCATTTCAGGTAGTCAACGCCTTAGAATAGCCTGACATCGTATCATCCTTATAGGTAGTCGGCACCTTAGAATAGTCTGACATCACTTCATTATTACCTTTAGGTAGTCAGCGCCTTAGAATAGCTCGACAATGCTTTGTAGCTTAGGTAGTCAGCGCCTTAGAATAGCTCGACAATGCTTTGTAGCTTAGGTAGTTAGCGCCTCCGAATAGCTGGGCATCGTTAACCCGGTTTCATACAACGTGGAGGATTCTGTGGAGTCCAAAATTTTGGGGCACCACTCAAGCATCAACCAGACTTTTCACATTCGTTACAAAGTCTAGTTGACGGGGGGCAATCTGTTATACCCAAAATTTTGACCCCCTGGTTAGGGTCTACGTGGTACTGGTGTTGTGAGAGGCATTTTAATCAAGCGGTGAGGGATCCCGGTCCGATCGGCACGTTCCATGGCATGGGGAGCTGCTTCGTCACTTTCAGGGGCGTTTTGGTAATCTTTAAAGGCTCCTAAGACCTCTTGTAAGCTTTCTCTCTCCTCCAAAGGATGCCCAAATCAGCTTGAAACGCTTTGATATTTTAACCCATGATAGAGGATGACATTTTAAGCATAATGGCGTTGGAATTTTGATTTTTCGAATTTCCAATAATTTTCTAGCAATTTCTGACTGAATCTGACGAGAAATTCAATTTAAAAATATTCCAATATTCAAAAAATTCGGTTCCACCTCAGAAAATTCATAATATCCATCCTTGACATGTGGTTAAAATTTCACAGCAAAATTCTTTTGGGAAGTCACTTAACTAAAATATCGAAAAATCTTACTTTTACTAGATTTTCTTTATCTTTAAGAAAGTCTATATAAAGGGATAGGTTTTTGGATAAAAGGAGAACCTCATATGCTCAAGAACCCTAGAGAGTCAGAAAACACGGCCTCCTCTCTCTCTCACGTTTTCCAACACCCGGCCACCCAAATCATACTGAAAATCCCCCGAAATCACCATCTAAACACGTTTTCCAATCCCCAAAGCACCAATAATCATCAAAACCTCACAAAACACCTCTAAAACGTGAAGAACAGCAAGAACAACCAACAACCAGAAGCTTGGGTCGAAATCCTCTCGGGTCTGCCATCAACGGAGCACTCGACGAATCCCGGTGTGAAGAAACGTTGTGAATCCGAAGGTAAAACAGGTAGAAACTCCACTTCCCTGATTCACCACGGTATTATCTGTCTTGCCTCAAAATTTGGGCTCAAACTAACCTTCGTACGCTTCTGTATTGCTGTTTATTCAAGCTTCTGTCCAATAACTTGTTTACCAAGTTTCGTGCATAATTCGAATTCAAATTGAGAACTTTCGACCACTAACGTATTGTACATCTTTCAGGCTACGCACCCATAAAATTTGAGCCGAAAACACCTTCGGGAACAGCCTCAAAGCCGCCGTCCGAGGGCTGTCCGCACCCACGGACGTCGTGTCCGGGGTCCCGGACTCCCTGTCCGTAAGCTCGGACACCCACGGACGGCGGCGGGATTTTAAAAATTCAAAATTTAGGTTTTTCTAATAATGTCCGGGCCCACGGACATCCTGTCCGTGGCCCCGGACTTTGCAAATTTTTGTTTTCCTTTAATTTCGACTTTTCTGTATATTTAGGTTAACTGGGGTCCGTGGTCTCGGACGTTTGGTCCGTGGCTACGGACGTAAGCAAAATTTGACCTAATTCTGCCTCCGAAACCCTAGTTTAGGTAGCTTTTAATTTCACTTTAACTCTCTGTCAAAAAATGCTAAAAACAAAAAAAAAACAGAAGCTCGCGCACTTAGGTTAAAACGACTCGTAATAAGCCGTAAATAAACTAAGTAGAGGAAAAACGACCTAGGAAGGGTAATGAAAGTAATTTGAACCCTAATTAAGTCGAATATCAAGCCCCCGAACCCGAACTCTCCTTTCCTAATTTGATCTAGGTTAAAATTAGGTGGCGACTCATAATAGGTTCCAGTGAGCTAGCTTAGGTTTTAATAATTATTGTTATATGACATAGTTATTAATCTTAGGCTATAAGTGGACCTAAAACCCAATCAGATCCCAATCAACTTTATTCAACATGGGATAGGGTTTAAAATCGAGGCTCATAGGGTCGATATCATATCCGGTTCGGCTCTCTTGGTGTATGTATAGGTGGTATTCCAATTTGGTTTCTACCTTCCCTTAGCTTATCCAAGCTAGTTACTGACTCACGTCGGGCCATAGGGGCATACGTATGTTATTTCGGTGTGCTTGGGATTACTATATCCGACACACCTTTGGTATAAGTTAACCGTTCTACATAACCGGACGGTAACGAGGATGGTAACGAGCTTAACATGGGATTGGTAAAAATCCCTAGGCTCTCATGGTATACTAACTATGGTGGAAGGTTCCTTGTGAGGACCGAGCTTATGGTGTTATGTATTGATGTTGTGATGCTATGCAATTTCCCTTGCTATGCTATGGTATATATATGTTGGATGTTCTAAAATGAATGCCATGTTATCATGACAATTGGTTGCGCGTATCCCGGTAGTCGATGGGCTGCGCGTTAGCCATACCAGCAAAGGTGCTGACCCCCTCGGGGGCTCCATATTTTATTTGCAGGATGAGGATCGAAGAGGCAGAGTGGCTCTAGGTCCTAGGTGGTTGATATACTTTTGGATAAGTAGGTTGTTGAGCCCGGGATGCGTCTGTGCTCCCGAGGCGTTACATTTTAATACCGTGGTTATACAGTGTTGGATGATTATGTTTGGAGATGTATTGTAAATTAAATACTCGGTATGGTTGGTTATGTTTATATATGGATGTTAGTTGCTATGCTTGGGAGTCTGATCATCAGACCGGTACAATTGTATTTATTCTGCCTAGTTAACCACGTGGGTGGTTAACGGCGTTGTAACACCAAAGCGAATAGTTATTGTTTGGTTGGTTATTTCCGCTGCGATTTCGGTAGACGATAGGGGCGTTGTAGGGGTGTTACAAAATTAAATTTAGGGGCTTTATAAAAATAAGGCCGAAAATTAGAGGTAAAAAGGAGTTAAAATAAAGTTTAAAAGATTTTATAAAGTTTTGGGGTAAAATGGTGATTTTTAGAAAGTTTGGGTGCAAACCGTAATTATAAGGAATTGGTGGTCAAGGAAATATTAAGGTGGTCAACCTTGACTATATGGTAGGTTTTGACCAAATTAGATAAGTTAGATAACTTATTTAAGGTTTTATAATAAGTTATGTATTTTATGGTAATATTTTCATAACATATGTGGTAAATATGTTATTACCAAAAATAAAGGGTGTACAATGGTATTTTAAACACCCATGGGCTATTAGGAATTTTTAGGAATTTATTGGGTTGCTTTTGGAATTAAAATGAACTATATATGTATAACATATAGTTATTATGTCATTATGACACTTTGGAGAAATATATGAGGTGGTATAGTAAATACCGATTATATGGGTTAATAAAGGTAATAATAACCCTTTGGAGAAATTTGATGATTTTTAGAATAATACAAGAGTGTTTATTAAGATATATGTATAATATATAGTTTTAATGAATTATGAAACTATGTGTTATAAATAGGGCCGAATGGCAATTATGGAATAGCACAAGGGCTGTTCGAAAGTTACAAAAAATAACCATAGGTTATACCCTTTTTATAAGTTAGAAATGTTATATTAAATGGAATATATAACATGGTATAAATTAAGGGGTGATTTTGTAGATAAAGGAAACTATGGTTTATGAAAAAGAATATGGTTTTGATATGGTGCCCATGTGGCAATAATAAATAGTTTGGTATAAAAACCATAGGTTATTAATTAAAGGAAATAAGAATCATGTCAAAAGATATTAGCATATGGAATAGCATTACATAATGTTATGTGGTCAAAATAGAATTTAAATAAATTCAAGGGCTTTACCGAATTGATAAAGTTTGGAAAATGAATTCTAGACTAAGGTCTATAATGTTATAAATGTTATAACAATTATATGGTTTAGGTGGAATTAATATGAGTAAGGATATTCACATTAAAGAATGTGACAAACTATAAATAAATGGGATTTATAAACTAAGGTGTCTATGGAATAAACCTTAGGAGTTGTAATTATACAACATAAAATGTTACATAATATTAGGATAATAATCTTAAAATAAGTTGTATAATATAATACAACTAATGGGAATAATCATCTAATAAAAGATGATAAAATGTAACATAAAATAAGAGTTTATGAAACTCATGAGAATTACCTACGTGGTAAAAATATACATACACAAGAATAATGTATATAAGGTGGATATATATTTTGGTTGGAAACCATATGATTTAATGGTGGTGGTTATATAAAAAAATATGGTTATGAACTATAAGTTATGAAATTTTGGATGCAAATATTATTTGCTAAAGATAAATGGATCATACAATACATTGTATTATAGTGGATGGTGGGAGAATGATACAATATAATAAGTGATACAATACAAAAATAATAATATAATACAATCATGCATGCATACGTGCAACTATAGGTTACGTACCTAAACTAGATGGTGGATAAGATTAAAAGAAATGTAACGAATTAAACTTAACAGTTGAAATGCTTTGACGTACGCGTTTTAAGTAACAAAGCCGACTGTTTTAGAGAAACCTGTAACGAACAACTGTAGAAAACAGGGGTGAACTGTCGGGGTTACCTATTATTCGGAAATACCGGATGTAGTTAGTCATGGAGACTGACTTATAGTTTATTACCGTTTAGATTGTAATTCTGACAAGACGCTCGACGAGCTAGCGGACTACACGGAGCATAGGATCTTGCTGATTCATACTCCACCGTAATACAATCAGGGTGAACGGTATGTAAAGGGGTTTGATCCGAGTTGTCCTAAGGTTGCTCCTTGGGCTCGGATTTGGTTGATATAACTTGTATGTTGTTATGAGTATCTGATTGTCTCTGAGGGCTTCCTCAGCTCAGACTTCTGTGTGATCTGTGACAAGATTGATTGTCTGAATGTGTTAATTAATATGCATGAATTGTATATTTATAGCTGCTTATTATTTACTGTTGTTGAGTTAACAGTATCGGTTCGTATATATGAACCAATATATATAAAACGAACTAGCGGCTATGGTGCTATCTTATATGAGATATAAGGAACGTAAGTAAAACGTTGTAGCACTATGATAATAACATATACATATTATCTGAGACTTTTGTACGGAGCATTGGCCTTTTCTATACACTGCTCTCGTATCTAACACTGGATCCCGAGTTTACAGACTCCGGATTGGACTAATGACCTTAGTCTGCTGTGTTAGAAAATTTGGTAATGCGATGCGATGGTATAATTAATTAATTAATGGAATGGAAGTAAAGCCAAGAGGATGTGGCTCTTGGTGCGCGCTGTGATCACAAAAACGATACCAGGATGTCCGCGTACGGGTCCGCAAGTATCAAGAAAATTTCCCGTGAGCTAGAATGGCTCGTTGGTCAGAGACTCTACCATTGGAGTGGCTACTGCCGTGGGTGACCCGCCATAATATATGGGTAACTAGAGACATGCTGTTTTAACGAGACATTGTCACTAGGTATAACTGAACAACTAAAACAATTGAGACTTATACAGTGGCGAACAATACCATGGACGAGACTTAATACTTGTTTATTATTCTCGTTGTTTCGCTTTGTTGTTCATTGGTTATACTTGTGGTTATTTTATTGTGTGTTGATGGTTGGATGGAGCCTACGAGGCTAAGGTAAATTAAATATGAGCACTGTACGCTACGGCGAATGTACATTGTACATTATACTGTTATTGTTCGATACGTTCGATATATAATTGTGGACTGTGTTATTAAATGATTGTGGATTGGATGGATGGTTGAATATCTATGAATATTTGGATGGATGAATATGTGTATTA
The DNA here is from genome assembly GCA_023374045.1 of Limonium bicolor. Taxonomy (NCBI): domain Eukaryota; kingdom Viridiplantae; phylum Streptophyta; class Magnoliopsida; order Caryophyllales; family Plumbaginaceae; genus Limonium; species Limonium bicolor. Next base: position 12,486 of record JAIOTZ010002578.1, read on the forward strand.
TACATGTTTATTACATTATTGTTATAACTGTAAAATGGTAAAGCATGAAACCGACCTAGTAATAAGATGGTTAAAATGACAAGTGACCATTAGGGTCCAGGCCCGGCATACTCAGCGTCTATCGCTGATACTACACATTTCAGGTTGATGATCATTGTTGAAGCTGAAGAGCAGGAACAGGGTAATTGGAGTTTTGCTTTTGTTACCACACATGGAGTTCATTGGGTTTAGCAATGAGGATGGTGTATGGTCGTATGGTAAGGTTATGTATTTTTTAGGATTGGGTAGACGCTCAGTTGTCGATGCTTATGATTTATGGATTTAGTATGATGTATAGGAGTTTCTCGTTATCACTGCGGTTAGCAGCTTGTTTATTTTGGAAGTTGGATGTAGTTTGGCTACGTTGCTCGCATGGGCGAGTAATGGCCGGTGACACCCGAGCGAGATTTGTAATTGTTATTTATTTTTCCGCTGTGAGACGTTTTAATTATTGCTACGTGAGGGATTATATCGTGATTATGGAGAGGGGTGTTACAAAAGTGGTATCAGAGCGGAGTACCGCTCTGATGACGAGATAATAGGTTAAGACAGTGAGCTTAGGACTTAGGAAATTATGGGAAACATTTGGGAAGTACGAGACGATTCGTCTTAGAAAGATACTGTGTCTAGTAACGCAAATTGCGTGACAGGTTAGCCTTAAGGCAACTTAATATCCATTGGTTGTGTACGGTAATTTACCGAGTATTTATGTGACATACTGTACTACAGATGTCTGGTGGAACTAGAGGGCGTGGTACTGGAAGAGGTGGAGGCGGTGACCCCGGCATTACAGGAGTTGCTGAGACGGTTACAGCCGTTCTTGCACAGCCGGGTACTCAGATAGGAGGAGCACCAGCCCACCCGCCACAACCCAAGGGAACGAACTAGCTGAAGTCAGTTAGCGAGACCCGACCACCTACTTATTCTGGGGAACCAGACCCCGTAGCTTTGAAACGTTACATTGTTGAACATGAGAAAGCATACGAAGCTTTACAGGTACCTGACGACAAGAAGGTCGCCATTGCAGCCTTCCATCTGAAGGATGCAGCCAGTACTTGGTGAAGATTGGTCAAGGACCATCACCTGGCTACGCCCGACTTTTCGTGGGCTGCCTTTGTCGAGTTGCTGAGAGGGAAGTACTACCCAGCACATCTCAAACAGAAGAAGCGCCAGGAGTCAAAGACACTAACCCAAGGAGGTCTGACCGTGGATGAGTATTACGCTCGATTCATTGGTTCGCTGGACTCCATTCCCGGTGTGGATTACTCAGAGACCGTGAAGGTCGAGAAGTTCTGGGGAGGACTATTATTTCGCATTCAGATGGCGATGGGTGCTACCCTCTACACTACCATCCAAGTACTAACATGAAAGCCATGAAATTCTTTACTTACTACATTACCAATTAACTTTGTGAGAACTTAACAAGGAGATTCCAGGAGTGTTATGAGGCTGCCTCGAGGACGGAGCTAATGCTCCAGACTCGGGAAGAGACTCTTGGGGCAAAGAAGAGAAAGAACCCCGAAGGAGAGCCTGAGGATGGAGGAGCATCTTCAGGCAATAGCCAGAAGAAGGGGAAGTAAGGACTTATCCCATTCTAAATTGTTTACCATATTAAATACCTTTAGGAATGCTGACCCGAAACCTTTAACAAGAAATTCTTTAAAAGAAAGGGCAGCAGGGTCACCAGGGAAAGAAAGGGAAAGAGCCCGTCCTTCGGTTGACCGGCCCAACTATAGACGCTAAGCTTTTGAGATCTGCACCTCCTAAGGGTGAGAACGCCTACCTCTTAAAATTCAATTGTGACCTTAACCTTTATATCAACAGATATTCACTTAAACTAAATACCATCATCAGGCACCGGACAGCCCCAACGCCATTTTTATTGTAAGCGTTGTGGGAGGGACCATCCTGGGTCGACTGCGAATGCCGCAAAGTCGAGTGTCGGTGCTGCCACAAAGAGGGCCATAGGGAATTCGAATGCTGGATGAACCCAGAGAGCCGTAATTACCGGCCACCAAAGAATACTCAGAAGACCTCAGCTGGAGGATCTGGAGTACCACGAGGCGGTCAGGATGGGCAGACATCTACTGATGCTGGAGCCCTGAAGGGCAAGGGAGTAGATAGGGCATGAGTACCCTAACTCCATGAGACCACTGGTGGAAGACTTGATTACTATGTTGTATATTTACTTTGGATGTTGGACAAAGACTTGTTATAAGTATGTGGGAGTGTGTCATTGACCACTCGCCTTTTTGTGTATGACTTTGGAGACTAGATTTGTGAACTTGATGCGAGTAAACTTTAAACCTTGACAGATATATATATGAACAGGATGTTAATGCTTACATTACCATGTAGCGATACTCAAATGACGAAGAGTCAATGAGACCGGGAATTACTGAACCAGAATTTCCACCTGCATGGCGCACTTGCTATTGCAAGCGCTATGACAAGAAAACCACTGAAATTTCTATCTGCCTTGCGCACTTGCTACAGCAAGTGCAGCAACAGCAAATGCAACTGCAACAACTACTACTTTTAGTCTTTTATTATATGTACAAAAAAAAATGTTTTTCAAACGTTTTCATTCAAACCTTGAAGTTAGAAACCTATGCAACTTTGGAAGGACCGTTAGTTCAACCACAAACAA
>JAIOTZ010002579.1:0-15159 GCA_023374045.1 Limonium bicolor
CTGGTTTTGTTATAGTGGGAAGTGATATATTTTGATCCTTGTTTAGTGATGCTAGAAAGCTGAAGGTGGAGTTGCCGTTTGTGAGCAGAGGTCTGAGATTCATACATCTCATGTAATATCTTCTAGATAGAAGTAGAGGGTTCAATCCCTACTGCTTGACTAACAACATCATCGGATAGAGAAGATAGAATTATGGAGATTATGAGTTGATCTTGTGTTATGAGAAATGTGTATAGTGGTGTTGCAATGGGCAAGTGTACCCTGTCGGTGTAGTAATAAAAGTGTCGTTCCACTAGGAAATTGAATGTCTATCTCCCTAGTCTCGGTATTTTCAGTAAAGAGCAATAATTAAAATGGGGTTAGCCGGTGGCAAGCTTACATATTCGATTAAAAACAAATTTCAAACCAACAAGGAAACTAAGTTTGTTTTTGATGGATTTGGATGGAATGCACCCTAGAATGGTTCTTATCACCTAATTTCACCCCCAATGTCACTTTCAAACCCACTTCACTTAAGTTGTCTTTTAGGACTGCAATAATGACTTTCCAAATCATGGAAAAGTCAATTCTTACTTAACTACTTTAAACTCCCTAATCAAGTGAGGTTTAAATCACTAAGTAGCATTAATAGCAAGTCTACAATAAAAGCCCAAATTTCACCAGCTAATTAAGATAGCCAAATCTAGGGTCTCTCTCTCTCTCTCTCTCTATAGTCACAATCTCCAACTCAAACTCATATGTTGTTGGAATTCTCCATAAATACCATAAATGATCAAGTTATAACATTAAATGAACAAGAGAGAGAAAACAACTTTCATAGTTGAAGTTAGGTTTCACAAGCTAGTTGGGGGATTTAGGGTCAAATCCCCCATCGCCAAAGTGCAAAATGAGACTACTCAAACATGGGGAGAAATAAAATGGAGAGAGAGTTAGAAGAAGCCATTGTAGGAGATGGTTAAGCTTAGGGAAGGTGAGCTCCTCTCTCTGTGTGTTTGGAGTCTCTAAATGTGTGGAAGTAGAAGTGTGAGAAAAGCCCCAAATTTGAGAATTTTATCTGCAGATTTTACGTTTGATCGACCCGCCCTGAGTCGGTCCTGTGGGTCGGTCGGCCCTCGGGAGACGAAGGCATGTGTCTTTTTAAGTGTCGACTGACCTATCCTGGGTCGGTCGAGTGTAGAGAGGTGCAGATGAGTTGGGGACAGTTGGACCGACCCACCTAGGGTCAGCCCCTTTGGTCGGTCGGCTCCAGTGATTCGCTCGATCTTGCATGGGGCATATCATCTTCGTTGTGGCTCGGAATTGCTCCCAGTTTGTGGCGTTAGAAAGCTTGAGGAATGGAGAATTTGTTGATGCATTCCACTAGCTCTAAAAGAACCCAAAAGTATGCTAAAAATGACCTTTTACCTATCAAGAGATCAAACTCTATAAGTTCACTATTAATCATAAAACACTCTATTAAGGGTGAAATAAGTTATGCACCAAGTAAAATGAAGGTGAATAAAGACTTAAGACAGTATTATTTCACCACTTATCATCTTGAGCTATCGATGTAGCATGTTCACGGTTATATTCTCCATTCATTTTCTCTTGGGGACAAGTGTTTTTGTTTTTAGATCTAGATCTGGAAAACGTATTGGGTAAGAAATTTTTAAGAGATGGTTATGGCTCTATACCATAACCGAAAAGGAAGCATGTAATGTAATCTGATTGTATTATATTCATTGTATGTTGTATATACAATGTGGAGACGGTAGCTATATTTATAGCAAGAATAGAGCATTCTAAACTTAGTAAAATATCTATTTATAATATCTGCTAATTACTAAGATATAACAAGACTGATGGGCTAAATAAGCTAAGAAGGGTCGAATCGGCCCATGTGACAATCCGTCACTTAACAAGCTTCGCATTACTCCGATTGTTCAGATTCAATTCAGCGCCAAAACCGTAGGTTAATAATGCTTGTATCATTGAGACAAAATAAGAAGATAAATATCGGTGAATGTTTTTGCATATTCAAACTGCGATGAAGGAGAAAGGTGGAGCAAAGATGTAAACTACAAAAAAAAAAAAAACAGAGATTGCGAGCTTATTTTCTAAACAGAGGAAAATGAAGCTCTAAGAGCTGTTCGATCACGACTTCCAAACGCAGATAATTCTGCGTTCACTTTAAGCTAAACTGTGGTTAGCGAATCTGAGTTTGACAAATGTACTTTTGTTAGATATGCAACAATCATAAATTGACAAGTGTCAAGTACTTTTGGTAAAAATGAGATTAATCGGTGAATCGCTAGTATAGAACGGGCTCTAAAGTTGGGGCACTGGCGAATCGTCAACAAAAGTATGGCTTGAATCGCAGACAAGTATAATCTAGCATTAATGATAAAGCCATTAATGTGCAAATTTGAGCATTAATAGAAGGAACAGGCCCGAAACACACCCAATGCAAAACCCTCGTTCTGTTGCCCCATTTACCCGGGATGACGACACCTCCAGATTAATTGTATGCCATCCAGTGGTGTTGCAACATATTTAAACCGACAGATCCGGCGTGAATGTATATGATTTTTAAATCTTTTTTCTCTTTATGATAGCAAGTTCGATACCATGGCCTGTTCGATAGTGCGCTTAATGTAGAAATGTATATACACTGATGGACTTGATTATAAATGTTTGATTAGACAGGACCACGATTTGGACAAAAAAATGACAAAACATTAATGCAGAGACTTTATCATATAGGGTGTATATGTTGCGTTTAGAAAATAAGTTCACCTTTATTTATTTATGTATGTGGACATATTACAAGGTTATCATCCCTTTATTTATTTCCGTACTTCTCAGAAGATTAAAAAAGTAAGGACATTCATATCTTTTTTTTTGGTTTACCACCCGGTTCGTCCTATTGGACTACCTACAGATCAAGGATCAACTTTGAATGATTGTGGGGATCGAATCGATTTTCTCTATCAAGTTCAGTCCCAGTCACCACTGATCCAACAATATATTGTGGACATTGGTGTCTTTCTATTAAAAGAAAGACAATTATCTTAATGCTCCCACAAAACGTCCTGTTCTAAGACAACAGATTTTAGGAATCGTGTGATTCCACCATAAAACTCATCTTGTGTTGTGCCAAAAAAAAGTTAGGTCATTGTCGAACAGGAACAAGTACAGGCATTATTGGACTGCGTCTGGATTAATTATACCGCATGTTCGATAATGGGTTCATTTGGGAACAGCTGCTCGGGGCTGCTGTTGGGTACTGCTGCTGGAAATTGAGAAGTTGTCTGCTGATGGTTTTACAGAAGCTGTTAGCTGTCGATTTTAGTGTTTGGTGGAACGTCTGCTAATGATTTTAAAAAGCAGAGACAGTTATTAGGTCCTGCTGCTAAAAATTGAGAAGCTGTCTGCTGATAATTTTACTAAAGCTGTTAGCTGTTGGTTTTGAGTGTTTGGTGGAAGCCTGCTAATTTTAAAAATTGGGAAGCTGTATGCTGCTAGAAGCTGTTACTCAAACCAGCTCAATGGGTCGTTTTCATTCATTATCCAACGGAAATGTGGGGGTCGGATTTGTTTCATTGACGGTCCCTTCCCTACTGATTATAAAATTTCCCTGGTGCTGAACTGTCCGGGGGAATACCGAGTGTTTTTTTTTTTTTATCAAAAGGGGGGATACCGAGTGTTTAATTAGACGGGGGTTTTGTTCAAAAAAATTAGACGGGGGTCTATCTTTAGATTACTTTCTTCCTCTTCTTTAGTTTCATAATTTTGCTCCTAGTTACACGGTGGCGATGAAGGAACCCAGTGTCTCTACGTTATTGATGAACTTTGACGGCGGATTTGACCCTTATGATTCAATGAGTACTCCTCTGTACCAAACAGCTACATTTAAGCAGGTAAAAGTTGGGATTGGGCATAACGTTGATGTGAACTGTGTACTGAATTAACGCATGGATGGTGCTTGAGTTTTATGATTGAGAATTTTTCCCATTTTCTATGTCGTTTTGCTGCTTGATTCTAGTTTTTATTGTCCAGCCATCAGCAACCCAAAATGGCCTTTATGATTACACAAGGAGTGGAAATCCAACAAGAGATGTTCTGGAGAGGTGCAAAACCGGAAGCCTTGCATATTTCTTAAATCAATCAGCTAGCTAGCTATATACTTTTGTACAATCTGTTTGTGTTTACTAAGTTACGTTTTGTGATTATACTTGTAAATAAATATCACTTCAGTTTAGTTGTTTTGTAAATTCACTCTCACTAGCTCTTTGTATCTATCAGACTTCTAGCTAAGCTGGACAAAGCAGATAGAGCACTCTGCTTTACTAGTGGAATGGCTGCATTGACTGCCGTCACACATCTTGTTGAATCCGGTCATTTGAAATATTCCTGCTTGATCAAATTTTTTTTTTTTAGTTACTCTTGTTTTGTTAAACTACTTTCATCTCATCACACGGACCCACACTACTCTATAGTCCAACGTTGCTACTCCTCCTGAACTTTTGTCAATTTAGGTGAAGAGATCGTTGCTGCGCTGCAGATGACATTATGGTGGGTCTGACCGCTTATTGTCGCATGTGGTGCCCAGAACAGGCGTTGTGGTGAAGTCTGTAGAATCCTTCAATTCTTTAACAATCCTATATGTATGCATCATTTTAAAAATTCAGGATGACCTAAGGTCCTAATCTAGATTAACATCATAATATACTCCAATGACGACGTATAGGAGAGTGAATATGTCTAATTTGGAAGATGTTGCTTCTGCAATCGGGCATCAGACAAAGCTTGTGTGGCTAGAGACTCCAACTAATCCTCGACAACAGATATCTGATATTCGAGTAAGCTAGCTAGCTTGATTCTGCTTATAGTATGCCCTAAGTACTATCCTTGTCCTTGATGCTAATACTGTCTCCTAGATAGTAAATAACTCTGAATGAATATATCTCTTTTTGCGCTTGCTTGATCCAATGTAGAAAATAGCAGAACTGACTCATGCAAAGGGTGCTCTTCTGTTAGTTGATAACAGCATCATGTCTCCTGTTTATCTCAGCCGTTGGAACTTGGAGCAGGTGGGTTTGATTGCAGTTTAAATTTGTACCTATCTTAGCCTGGCAGGTGGAGCAGGACTTGGTTTTCACATATATATCACTCTACTGTTTAAGTGAAGAAGCAATTGCACTAAATTGGCTTTTCCTATTGAGACATTAATTATTTTAATTTGTATATGATTTTCTAAAGTTGTTAGTCATATTTTATATAATAACTGCAGATTGTTATGCACTCCGCAACTAAGTTCATTGCTGGGCACAGTGATGTTATGGCTGGTTCTCTTGCTATAAAGGAGAAAGGTACAATTCATATATTTATGTACATATACTTTTGCATATGTAAGTCATCAATTCAATGGTATTACAAATCTTACCATCTCTAATGAATGTTTGCTGGGGTAGAACTAGGCATGTTGTCAGGGTAAGGCTGTTTCCTGGATGAAATGTTTAGTGGGTATAAATGGGCAGGTTTTATGCGTCAATGAAGTCTAAATACGTTATTCCTTCTCACCAGTCTGGCAAAGAGCTTGTATTTCCTTCAGAACGCGGAAGGAACTGGGTTGGCACCATTTGATTGTTGGACTTGCTTACGAGGGATGAAGACCATGGTCCTTCGAGTTGAGAAGCAACAGGTAGTGTGTGAATTGTGATTCAGACCCGACACCTTTGCTTCCTCGTGGTACTGTTATGTTTGCTAGGGAAGCAAGTTGATTTTTTATATTTAGGATGATTCGGGATTGAGAAATATAACAACATATAAGTTTTAACTAAGGACCTTTCTTTATTTCCTTAAATAAAGGGAAAAAACAGTAAAGAACTCTCTCAATGTTGTAGTACTGCTGGTGCTGGAACAGAAAAATATCAGAAATCATTATAGTAGTTATACTACTCCTAATACAAACTTTGAAATTAAAGAGTGCTAATTTGTATGATGTCCAGTTTCTCTCTTAAGTAAGTGTGCATTTGAAAGATTACTTCCCAACAACATTGTAGTGAAACACGGACAAATAACATTTATAAAGAACGTTCTATCGTTAATTTCTTTCATCGCATTCAAGAGTATCCTAGAAGTTTCACTTTTTTGTTATAATTACGGTGGTGGGTAGGCTTGCCCTAGAAGTTTCACATGACAAAGTCATGTGAGATTTGAAATCAAGATGGAATATTATTTGAGGTTTTTATAATTAATTAACTCATGGCAGGAAAATGCTCATAAGATTGCTGAATTTCTTTCGTCGCATCCAGAGTTGAGAAGGTCAACTATGTTGGTCTTCCTAGTCACCCAGGACACTCCCTCCATTTTTCTCAGGTACTTTATTCAATTCAACAATAAGACACACAATCCCATAATCCATTAATCTTACACTTGAAAAATGTGAGTATCAATGGTATAACTCTGTTGCAGGCCAAAGGTGCTGGGTCTGTTCTAAGTTTTCTCACAGGTTCCTTGACATTGTCGAAGCATGTTGTTGACACTGTCAAATACTTCTGTATTGCGGCCAGCTTTGGTAAATCTATTAGATTTGTTGCACATTATCACACTACCAGATTATTTGATACAAAGCCCTAGACCTTTTACTTGATTTTTTTTCTAATTGTTTATATGTTTCATCCAACGAGTCTATTGCTTTTTTATGTCAAACCCTATAGTCATCTTAAAATTGTTAGTCCTTGGGATGGTCTATTGCTCTCTTCTCTTTTCTTCACCTTGCAAAATCATGGTCAGGGAGTGTGAAGTCCGTGATAAGCTTGCCATGCTTCTTGTTCATGCGTGCATACCAGCAGATGTTCGAAGGCACGGGGCTTACTGATGATCTCATTCGAGTCTCAGTTGGCATTGAAGACGTGAATGATCTGATTGCTGATCTAGACAATGCACTCTCTACCGGGCCGTTCTAGGCAAGTAAGTAAAGAGGAAGGCAGTGAGCTCCCTTTCTGCTGTTTTGGGAGTATTAGCCCTCGTGAACTTGTTTTCTTATTAAGAATCTGTTGGAGTGTTAATATGTTTGAAGTGAAGCGATCCTGCTAATGTGAAGTAGGTCTGCGTAAGAGAATAAACCATACGTTTAAAAAAAGTTAACATGAAGAGGAGAGAGGTGAGAGAGAAAGGAAGGGCGATAGGGAAGCAACATGGGAAGCACATGGTGAGGATGGTGGGAACAGCAGCCGGAAGAGCATCCATGAAATCACAGCGATGGCGAAACCTGCACCAGCACTGGGTAGATTCCAACGGGAGTGGAGAAAGAGCTGGGCGGACCGCCTGAGAGAGCCAGAAAGGAAGGATGTACATACGGTGTTTCTGGGAAATCTACAGAAGGGTATCCTACTGGAAACAGTTTGGAGAATCTCTTCTCCGTTTGGGCAAGTGACAAGAATGTTCCTCGGAGTAACCAAAGCGGGTCGGGGGGAGTTCGCCTTTGTGGATTCGAGAGGGAAGTCGATGCAGGTAGGGCGATTACCGTCCTAAATGGGGTGTCTCTGGGCAGACGCAGCATCAAAGCGCAATGGGCAAGAGCACAGGTCGCAACCGAAGGTAAAGCCCAACAGAGGGGGGAGAATAGGTCCGAGGGATTGGCAAAACAGGGGCCAAGGTCACCGGCGAATCGTGTTGACCAGAGCCCGGCCACCCAGGCTCTGTTCCTCCCCTCATCCCCATTCATGGATCTACTGAATAATGCTATAGTGCTGGAATGGGGGGAGACATATCAATTACCGATATGGAGCGGAGGATTTTGAGTTTAGTCACATGGTCAGCTGGGATTGTTCGCATAAGTCAGAAGAAATGTGTCCTGCTAATTCAAGAAGGTATGAATAGGATGGATTGTATGGTCACGCTGATCGTGCAAAGAACTGAAGGAAATATACCCATGGAACTCTGATACACAAGTGGAGTCTAGGATGGCTAAAGTAGTAATCAGAGGGATCCCACTGCAAGGATGGGGTTATGAGAATTTCAAAACAGCAGCAAGTTGTGTCGGGACGGTGGTCTCGGTGGTAGACGATGAAGAGAAGCTTATGCGGTCTGGGGAAGCATGTGCTTGGGTTGAGACCGCAAACTTCATGCCAATCCAACTCAAGAGGAGAATTCACGTCGATGATATAATATGCTGGGTTTCAATCTGCGAGTGCGAGGAGGATAGAGACTGGCCATTTACCCCGAGCTCCCCAGCAAGAAATCCGGTTCTGGGACAGGCCTCTTCACAGGGAACTAGCCCTAGCAAGAAATCGACCTCGACACCAGGCATGGAAAATATTGAACTGGGGAAGAACAATGACGTGGCTAACAGTGGTGACGTGGAGGCCTCTTCACAGGGAACTACCCCTAGCAAGAAATCGACCTCGACACCAGGCATGGAAAATGTTGAACTGGGGAAGAACAATGACGTGGCTAACAGTGGTGACGTGGAGGACAGTATGGAGGGCGGGAGGTGTGGTAATCTGATTGAGGAGTTGGGAGAGCGGGTCATGGGAAAGCAGACGGAAAACGAGGAAGACAGGATTATAGAAACTACCGTTTCTGATATGGCAAGGGAGCATACGGCTCAAAAAGGTTGCAATATTGATTATAAAAGTCTAGAAACAGAAGTGGAGGATCTGGTGGAGGATCAAACGGGCCAATTAATGAGGCAAGTCCCACGTTGAGTGTTGAGATCAGAGAATATAATATTCTCAATGGAGTAAATGACGGTAACATGCAGGGGGATGGGGCTAACTGCACTAACGAGGAAAAAGTAAGCATAGAAAATGAGGATAATGGGCGGCCCATGATAAAGGATGTCGGGACGATGTTGGGAGTGCCAAGAAAGGTGGCATAGAAAATACGAATATTGACACGGGTACACAAAATGGAGCGCAGCAGGATGGAATATGTGAACCAGTGGGTGATAATGTGGTAGAAGGGGCGTACGTGCCCAAAGCCCAACCTCCAAATGATATCCTCTCCATACAGGAAGAGGCACAACTATACGTAGACCTCTAACTTTGGTTAACTGCATGGTACCAAATCCAGGAGTCACGTATAATAATATCCAATCTATCCTGGAATGCAACTCAATAAGAAAATCCAAGAGATTGGCAGAGAAGCAAGACGTCCGGTTGCATGGTGACGGTGGCTATGATCAATATAGGAGGGCTAGGCAGGAGGGGAAAGAGATGGAAAATAAGAAAGGAGGTCAGGGAACTGAAAATAACAATGTTGGCTCTAGTGGAGACGCAGATGGGAGTGGGAAGAGCAGATAGCCTCGGATGCTTGTGGGGCAGCGGGGTGGACCAGGGATGTATCGAAATAGAGGCGGTTGGAAGGTCTGGGGGTTTAATCTTGGTGTGGGATAAAAACCAAATAAATGTAATACAAGAATGGAGAAACGAGAGGTGGATTGCTGTCAAAGCAAAAATGGGACAGAATGAGTTCGTGAGCTGCTTCCTGTTCGTGTACAGTCCAACACTGGAAACCAACAGAAGAATAGTATAGAAGAAACGGTATCTTGGAGAAGGGGTGTTGGTGGTGAAATACTATGCCTTGGTGATTTCAACGAAGTGCGACTCCCAAATCAAAGGAGAAACTCGGGCTCTGGGTCTCAGAGGACTGCTACTGCGGGGATGAGGAGGTTTGGCGAATGGATTAACAACATGGGTTTACTGAGGTAGTTTGTCAAGGGGTGGAATATACATGGAGGAGGAACAATATGATGAGCTGGTTGGATAGAGCGTTTGTTAGTGGGGGATGGTGTGCTGAGTTCGAAAATCTGAGATTGGATGTTCGTCTGTGGAGTATATCGGATCACCGTATGTTGGTAATCAATACCGACAAAGCGGTCTGCTGGGGAAAGAGACCGTTCAGGGCTCTTGACATGTGGTTGGAGGACCGAAGCTATAGACAACTAATAGAATCACATTGGGGGCTGGTAAACGGAAGCTTTTCCACCAGGCTGAAAGCGTTAAAAACTACTATAAAAGTATGGAACCGGGAGGTGTTTGGATGGGTGGATAAAAAGATCGAGAAACTAGGGAAAATAATTCAGGAGCTGGATGCTATAGCGGCGTCTGAGGGATTATCTACACATCAACTACAGCAAAGAAGGGAGGCAAATAAAAACCTCTTAGATGCATGGATGTTACAGGAACGACGATGGAAGCAGTTATCAAGGAAAAACATCTGAATCTGGGTGACCGGAATACGAAGTATTTCCATATCCGCGCATCAATTAATAGGAAATACAATAGAATCCTAAAGTGGCAGGCGCATGGTGATTGGACGGATGACCCAGTGGTGATAAAAAGAGTAATAATGGGGGAATTCCGGAAACAGTTCGCATACAGATCAACGTCGAAAATGGAACCGCCTCATGAGGGAAGACCGAAACTGTCAAGGGAAGAAGCTTGTGCCCTGGAAACTATACCCACCGAAGAAGAGATAAAGTTAATTGTCATGCAGACAAATGGCAATAAGGCCCCGGGCTTTGATGGCTTCAACTTCACCTTCCTCCAAAGCATGTGGGATATCATCGGTCCTGATTTGTGCATGAGGTAACCTCCTTCTTTATCTCAAGTAAGATTCCGGTGGGATGTAACATGACATGGATTACAATTATCCCGAAAAAGTGCGGTGCTGCGAACCTTGATGAATTCCGACCGATAAGTATGGTGGGGTGTGTGTATAAGATTATTTCGAAGATCTTGGCGCAAAGATTAAAAGGGGTCCTACCCAAGCTTATTGGTGAGCTCAAACAGCTTTTGTGACTGGAAGAAACATCCTAGATGGTCCTCTGATTGCAAATGAAGTAATCCGATGGTATAAGAGGAAAAAATGGGCGGGTGCCATTATAAAAATCGATTTTAAGAAGGCATATGATACGGTGGCTTGGGAATTTGTGGACTGCATGGGGAAGCTGATGGGGTTTCAACCGAAATGGAGAAGTTGGATACTGGAATGTATAAGTTCAGTGGAGATGTCAATTCTCATTAATGGTGTACCCACTTATCCTTTCAAACCTCAAAGAGGCCTTAGGCAAGGTGACCCATTATCTCCCTTCTTTTTGTCATGGTGGCTGAAGCCCTCAACTGGCTCCTCAATGAAGGCCGGGAGGTGGGAGTTCGAAAAGGGATGGTAATGGGCAATTCTCGATGGAATATATCGCACCTTCAGTTCGCCGACGACACACTCATATTCTGCGATGCATCGTTGGAGGAGATAATCGTGACAAAGGGGCTGGTCACGATATTTGCTGAGATGTCAGGACTACATGTGAACTGGGATAAGTCTAAATTGTTTGGTATCAACCTGGTGGAGGAGGAGAAAAGGGTGTGGTGTCAATGGTTAGATGTGGAGGAGGGGTCACTACCATGCAAATACCTCGGGTGTCCCCTTGGTGCAAACCCAAGGAAAGCGTCAACATGGCAACCGGTCATTGACAAAATTAAAGGAAGACTGAGTGGTTGGAAGATACGTTGTTTATCCAAGGCGGGAAGACTAATCCTGATCAAGGCAGTTTTGGAAACTATACCCACGTATTACATGAGTTATTTCGGGTACCTAGAAAGTTATAAGGAAAATAGAAACACTACAACGGAACTTCTTCTGGGGCAGCGCAGACCGGAAAAAGATGGCCCTAATTGCATGGAAGAACCTAATACAACCGAAAGATAGTGGGGGTCTTGGTTAGTAAGCTTGAGTGTAAAAATGCCGCCCTCCTCCTCAAGTGGTGGTTCCGATATAATAATGAGAGTAGGAGTATGTGGAAGGAGCTAGTGTGTGCAATTTACAACCAGAACTTGGAGGACGGCATGGCATGGATTACAGGACTAGGACGGTAAGTATGGGAGGAGGTCCATGGGCTCAAATATGTAACATTTTCGAATGGGAGATTGTGAGAGAGAAGGGAATACAAACCAAGCTGGTGTGGACTGTCGGAAACGGTAGGAGACTCAAATTTTGGCATGACATATGGATGGGAGAAAGGCCCCTCAAAGATCTCTTTCCTAGACTATTCTTATTGTCGGAGGAAAAAGATGCTAAAATCGGTGATTGTTTGTTGTGACCCACGGTGAGATAAATTGGTCGCTAAATTGGAGGAGAAGTCTCTTCAACTACGAAGAAGCCATGATGGAAGAACTGATGAGCAATTTGCTGGTGGCCCAAGTTAATATAAATGCTCAGGATACCCTCGGTTGGGATGGGACTAGTGACCGTAAATACATGGTGAAGAGGGAATGCAGGCAATGCAGATGTCGACGATCGGGAGGTGGTCAGCGGGACGCCTAATCTGGACAAGAGATTCTCCCCCAAGAGCAAAAATCTTGCTGTTCATGTTGTTCTGAGAAAAGCTATGCACTCGTGAGCTACTGTTTGAGAGAGGCATGGTTAGTATTGCTGGCTGTCTTTGCCCCCGCTGTCAAATGGGTATGGAGACTGCAAGTCATGCGCTGATATGGTGTAAAAAAATACATGGTCTATGGAGAGAAGTGATCCTCTGGTGGGGGGTATTTATCACCTTACCTTTGGATATCAAAGATGTAATTTTACAATGGGAGTACGCAGTGAAAGGGAAACTATTGCGAGTCTCTTGGAGGGTAACGTTAAGGTGCCTGTTGCTGGTGGCGTGGGAAATGAGGAACAAGGAATTATTCCAACAGAAGACCACTCCAATTGAAGAGTCGGTGGAGAGAGTGAAAGTGATGGTATGGAGGTGGATTTCGAGTAATGGGATAGTCCCACCGATGGAGATGCACTCCTTCTTACAGGACAGGAGCCTATTACACAGGTGGAAGGAATATAGCTGCTGTAATGTCTAATGTCTAAATGACTTATGTGGTGTCTGTATGAATGAATGAATGATTGTGAAATGATCAGTAGGCGATGAGTGATACTCTGTGATGCTCTGCGAAACAACTGGGTCTGTGCACAGGGGCGTTTTTATTCTCTGCTTTGCCAGTGAGAATGACAAGAACGTGAGAGGTGAAACATATTTGTTTTTCTATTGCTGCTGGGATTGTAAACTATCCAGAATGAAGGGATTACAGTGCAACATGTACGTTTCCGTGCGTAAGGAAAGAAGAGGGATGTGGAGTTGTAGACTATGTGTTTAGTTGCTGACGTGGGGAGAAATGAACGGGATAGAGTATGTAGGGTCTTTGTTCGTCAGTTTGGGTGGGCAAAATTACCCATCGTGAAGAGAACGAAAGAGGTGCAGCGTGTATGTTCGTGCCTCTGGAGAATATTTTGGTTAGGAAATGAAGGCAGATTGCTGGTTTGGCTGGGAAGGACCACGTTCTGGTCATGTACAGTAGGATATATGTACTTTCTGTATAACTTTGTTATTTCATCAATACAGGCCCGGAGCCATTCATTAAAAATCAAAAAAAAAAGAATCTGTTGGACATGGCTGTTTGCGACTGTTTTATTGTGACATTATAGTTGAACATAAGATTCATGTGGGACTCACACAAGACCCACCATTTGTGCCACAAAATCGTGGAGTAAATGCACCAAACCAAATTCATTATCACAAGTTCAAGAAATGCAAGTAAATATCCCAAAATGTTTGATGGATACAAGGCAATGAGCCCATAATTATATTGTAATGATTAACATTTGGATTTGATTATTAAATTTGGATTTGTGTATTTTAGCTATAAACAAATTGAATACTTACTAATATAATGTATCTTAAATTATAATAGGACAGAAGTTATAATTTTATTATAAAAAATCATTACTAAACAATCTATTCTCATTTGTTCATTGTTGAATTAAATGAATATAATCTTTGCTTCTGATAAGTTGGTTGTAGAGGTTTGTCCAAATTAATTTTTAATTTTGATGAACAAGATAAAACACGGTTAACGATTATTTACAAATGCTAGTTTATGGTAATAGGGACAAGTTCTATGAATTTGTACTGATAGATCTAAAATAATACTGTAAAATGTTTTCTGTATTTTATTTATAGTTATGTACATTATTTTTGTGTTCTATTGTAACCATTTTTATTCTCAACTATCATAGTGATGACTGTTCTCAGCAGCGGGTGAATCATTAATTTTTGGATTTTTTTTTCTATAACCATATTAGATGATTGTTAGGTGTGATGGTATTTTGGTCAACCAGCCTCTTAAGTATGATTAGTGATTATAAGTGGTGATTTAGAGGTATAAGAGCACATATTGATTATGCGGCGGTTTAGCCAAAGAGATTTAGTTCATGAATGTGTGTAATATAGAGGTTTCATTAGAATCAGGACAATCTAACTTAACAATAATTCCAAGTTAAGGGACGTGTTATGGATCCTGATGATGATTTCATAAAGATCTTTGTAGACGTAGTTGAAGACAGGTATGGCGATAGGTTTGGGAATGGTTGGCTACTTGCGAAGGAATTTTGGAAGATCACTCTCCGGCTTTGGTGGAGGTCAAAGTTATGCTTCAAGCGGTGTGGTGGGCAGAGGAGACTGGCTTTTGTAAAGTATGTTTTTATTCAGATTATAACGGGTTGGTAGACTATTTGAATGGGATTGGTTCACAAGCAATAAATGTTTCTCTAGTAGTTGATGATATATTGCATTTTTGTAAGAATTTAAACGGTGGTATATTGTAAAATACAAAACTTAAATAGTGTCATATTGTAAACCATAAAATAAAATAGAGTATTTTGTGTGTTTTTAAATTGTTTAAAAAAGTGATCGTTGCACAGTCAGATTAGCGTCATTATTTTTCTTTTATTTCAAACTTTATATCAGGGGTATAATGGTCATTGTCTAAAGAGGGTTAACGGTGAATTTAACGTCCGTCACTCGACAGTGACATTTTGTGAATTTCAAACTCAAACCGTGACATATTAGAGACAATTTTCTAAAAATGGTATATCGTGAATTACAAACTTAAATTAAGACATATTATAAATTTTCCCTTTTAAATATTTTAAGTATTATTATATCTTTAAAAAAAAATTATTCTATTTTGCTGATTCGTTACTAGTTTTTTTACAATTTATATATATAATTAATAGTTTATCTAATGGAATATAATAATTTAAAAAAAATTCAAGAAATATTCTTTTTTTACCATTTTATGATATTATTTTTTATTAATACTTTTTTATTATATTTTATAT
>JAIOTZ010002580.1:0-15153 GCA_023374045.1 Limonium bicolor
CCCCACTGGTTTGATTGTATCCAAGAGCAACTAGTCTTGCTTTTCTTCGCTCAATAGTCCCATCAGCCCGTTTCTTTGTTTTCAGAACCCATTTGGTACCTAGAACATTCATGTTCTTAGTGCGGGGAACCAAAGTCCATGTCTGATTTCTAAGTAATGCATCAAATTCAGTTTGTATAGTGTGGCGCCATTCTGGTATTTTCATGGCTTTAGTGAAGCAAGGCTCATCAGGGATAGCAGAGAGATCAGTGGGTTTAGAGGTGGTGGATGTAGCATGTAGCCAGTTGACCGTGCCATCTGTCCGCTGTAAGGGTTTTAGAGAGTTTGTTTGAGAGCGAGTGACCATTCTAGAAGGTTGAGGTGGAGGAGGAGAAGGAGAAGGGGAGTCTGAGGTAGAGGGAAAAATTGAGGTTTGATTTTCTGAGGAGTGTAAAGAATCATCAGAGATGGGAGAAGAGGATTCTGTGGAACTTGGTTGAAGGGGTGATAGGAATGTTGGGGTGTGGGTGATAGAGGGTGTAGGTAATAAGGGTGGCAGAGGGGAAGGAGAGATGACAGGGACTTGTAATTTGACAAGAGTTCTCTGTGAAGGGGATGTGGGTGGTGGTTTTTTGAGGTTTTTGAAGGGAAAGGAAGTTTCTTGAAATATCACATCCCTAGAAATATAACGTCTGTGTGATGGCAAGTGAAGGCATATATACCCTGTGGAATGAGTGTCATAGCCCAGAAATAAACACTCCTCAGTTCGAAAGGAGAGTTTGTGAGCATTGTAGGGACGAAGATTGGGGAAGCAAGAGCAACCAAAAACTTTTAAGTGTTTTAGGTCAGGAGGTTTATGAAATAGTTTGTGATAGGGAGAAGAGTAAGACAGAACTTTGGTGGGAATACGGTTTATTAAGTAGCAGGCCGTAGTGAAGGCATAAGACCAATAATTGATAGGTAAGGAGGAGTGATGTAACAGACACAGTCCCTTGTTAACAATGTGTTTGATTCTGCCTTCAACTGCACCATTCTGTTGGTGAGAGTGAGGGCATGTGTGTCTATGGAAAATACCATGTGTAGACAGAAAAGGTGTGAGAGCCCTGAATTCTCCTCCACTATCGGTCTGTATAGATTTAATAGTGCAGTCAAAGTAATTCTGAACTAATGTGCAGAAATCAGTGAACACCTTCAAGGTGTCTGACTTGGCTTTCAAAGGATAACACCACATGTACTTTGAGAAATCATCAACTATTAATAGGAAATAGCTAAAACCATCCACTGATTGTTGATAAGCAGGACCCCATAGGTCTAAGTAAAGTAGCTCAAAACAATGTTTGGAAACAGAAGATGAAGTAAAATGTGGCATGGACTGAGCCTTGCCTGCACAACAGGCTGTGCAAACTTCATTCTTAACAACCTTAGAAACAGGTAAAGAAAAATTATTTAGAGCTATATGAGTAATGTGATCAGATGGGTGCCCAAGCCGCATGTGCCAAACATCTGTAGGAGCAGCAGTAGAGTAGTTGATCTGTGGTGGACTGTTGGCAGATGGTGGAAGGCAGTAGACACCATTCTTAGCTTCCCCCCGAAGGAGTGTAGTCTTGTTGTGCAGATCCTTTAATAAGAAATGGTCAGTGTAGAATTCAAAAAACACTGCATTATCTTTACAAAATTGACTAACAGATATGAGGTGCCTTTGTAAAGATGGTGTGTGCAATAAGTTTGTGAGTAAAAAGGGTTTATCAGTCAAGTGGAGAGATGCAGTACCCTGGTGAGCGATGTGAAGTTGAGAACCATCACCTAGGACAACAGAATCTGTCCCAGTATACTCAGAAGATGATATGTTCATTTTAGAAAAATCACTACAGAAGTGATTTGTAGCCCCAGTATCAACAATCCAATCAGTGGATGAACTTTTTCCAGTAGCATTAGCAGACACATTAGTTGGTGGATTAGTCTGATAAGCATAGTTGAAGCGGTGATAGCATTGCTTTGCCACATGACCCCTTTTCTCACAAATTTGGCACTTAGGACGAGTATCTATATTGCCATTGAAAAGTGTGTTGGAGTTAGATTGTGCTCCAGTGGAATAATACTGGGCTCTACCTCTGCCTCTGTTTGAAGAATTTCCTCGAGCACCTTGTGTGCTCTTAGAAAACTGAGTTGATTTTCCCTTGCCATAGCTAGCAGTAGAATTAAGGGAGATACTGGATGTAGTATTTTTCTGATTCTGACCAAACCAAGCTTCACCAGACAGTAGAAAATGCAACAGTTGACTCTGATCACACGGTTCAGTGCGGGTCAAGATATTAGCAACGATTGAAGAATAATCAGAAGGTAGACCTCGTAAGAGATAGCACTGAAATTCATAAGGGGACACTATGTGACCAGCAATAGCAAGACAGTCCACCAGATTCTTAGACCGATTGAAGTAATCCATCATAGATTCTGTACCTAGTTTCTCAAGGGATGCAAGTTTGAGTAATAGGCTACTGATCTGAGCATTGTTTTGGGATGCAAAAGTAGAGTGAATATAAGACCAGATCTTAGCCGATGGTTCCATCCCAACAACTTGTGGAACAATAGAATCAGTAAGGGAAGTTAGGAGAATAGAGATGATGAGTTGGTCCTGCTGGATCCATTTCAGAAATTCAGGATTCACTAATCCATCAACTGATGCGGGAGGGCAAGGATAAGATCCATCCACAAATTTGAATAGATCATTACCTTTTAGGAAAGGGAGGATAGTGCCCTTCCACAGTCTGAAGTTATCTTGTTTTAGTTTAATCAAATTTGCTGCTGAAGACAGAATCGAATGAGATCCATGAATAGCTGATGTGGTATGTGTTGTGTTTGCAGGGTTGCCGGAGTTGCCAGTGTTACCGGTGTTGCCGGTGTTGCCGGAAGAGTGGACGACTGACCCCGGAGGATCTGGAGTTTTGTCCATGATATAGGATCGAAGAGAAGGACCTAGACTACTGATACCATAGTAGAAATCGATAATATGTAAACTATGCTTATGTGTGTATTTTCATTCCTCGTATCGTGTATTGTGAATGGTAACTACAGTGGTTATTTATAGTAGTTACACGGAAGAACCTAGAAACATACTAGTGGGCTGGGCTAATAATATGGGCCAGTATTTACACGCTATTACCAACAGGGTTGAACTTGATCTATGAACAGTGCGAAGTGGGAAGTTACGGGGTCGGTACGGGTTACTTTCTTACGCCGGATATGGTTGCTGCTAACGGACTGGCTATGTGGGAGCGCTGTGACGGGAATTTGTTTCTGCCGTATTTGAAGGAGTTTGCGGATGAGATACAGCAGTGGATGAATTGGACGGCGATTGTTTCGGCGTTAGGAAGTGGATTTAAGCTGAGTTGGTTTGCGGAGAATTCGTGGTGTGCTGGGTGTGTTGGGTCAGGTGGGCTTTGTGGGTATGGTTCAGGAAGAACAGTTTGTCATTGCGTGGATCAGGATTTTTATACGAAGTGTGGAGTTGACCCCACAACCGGAGGTAACTGATGATCTTTGTTGTAGGTTTTCAGGAGTAAATTTGTGGAGGGAAAATGAGACGATATCCAAATAAACCCATTTTGTAGTCGTATTTTCAGGTTCTTATAATTAATCTCCCATTTGAGAATTAACCTCAATTGCAACGTATTCCAGTTCTCCATTGTTAATTTGCATTTATGACACATACACTCGCATTTTAAACTTTTGATTGCTGTTTATTTCAAAAAAAAAAAAAAAAACTTTTGATTGCTGCCAGCCTGCCACGATACTTTTCATTGGTTGTTCTGAAATTCTGAGCTTTGTGTTTTATCCAACCGTGCTTGATTTTTACACAGGAGGCAAGAACAACAAAGTGGTCATCGGCATAGGTATAACAATTCACCCTTTAACGTAAAAAAACCAACAAAAATTCTCTGGCCACTATCTAAAACAAAAACAGAGATTAATTTCTCTTGTGATAATGTTTGAATTCAGGGATCGGTGCCGGATTAGGAGTAGCCCTCTTACTGGTAGGAAGTTGGTCACTCTTCGCCCGGAGAAGAAAACCAAACAAATCCCAAGACGTATACCCAGCCCCACCGTACAATTCCAGCAGCACAAGAGGCAACCTTGATTCAACTTCATGCGGAGGCAGCTACACTTCATCCTCCGACATTGAGAAAAACACCGGTGGCACCACCTACTTCGGCGTACGTCTCTTCACCTACAACGAACTCGAACGAGCCACTAACAACTTCGACAAAGCTAAAAAGCTCGGCGGCGGCGGATTCGGAACCGTTTATTACGGCAAACTACCAGATGGACAACCAATCGCCGTCAAACGTCTGTATGAAAACAGTTTACGTGTTGAACAATCCTTCATGAATGAGATCGAGATACTCGCTAAACTCCGCCATGATCACTTGGTCACACTCTACGGATGCACTTCCCGACATAGCCGTGACCTTCTCTTAGTGTACGAGTACGTATCTAACGGTACCGTCGCTGATCACCTCCACGGCAAACGCGCGTCATCTGGGTCCTTCTTGTCATGGCCCATCCGACTGGCCATCGCGACGGAAACAGCAGAAGCCTTACTCTACCTCCACCGATCGGATATCATTCACCGTGATGTTAAGACACCGAATATCCTACTTGATGAGAATTTCCATGTCAAAGTGGCGGATTTTGGGATATCAAGATTGTTCCCCAATGATGTGAGTCATGTGTCGACAGAACCACAAGGGACTCCTGGGTATCTTGATCCTGCGTATTTCCAGTGTTATAGGTTGACGGAGAAGAGTGATGTGTATGGTTTCGGTGTAGTTTTGGTTGAGCTGGTATCGTCTAAGCAGGCGGTGGATATAACTAGGCATAGCCATGATATTAACTTGTCTAATATGGCCATTGATCGGATCAAGAGTGGGGCGTTAGAGGAGTTAGTGGATGAGAGATTCGGGTTTAAGGGGATCAAGAAGTGGAGAGAGGTGTGAGGGTTGTGTGTGAGTTGGCGATCAGATGTTTGCAGCAAGAGAGGGAAATGAGGCCGTCAATGGAGGAAATAGTGGAAGGGTTGAGAGCGTTGCGGTTGAGGGAGGAGAGTTTTAAGAAGAAAAAGGAAGAAAGTATGGATCTTATTGACGTGAGTATAGAGGATGATCAGTCTGGCCAGATTGGTAGTTTTAGAAATACATTTGTATGAACGGAAAAATGGTTCAAAAAATTATGGATTGCTGTGATAGAGAGGATTTGTACATGTTGAAAAATGGAGTTGTGTAGTCTATGTTTGGATGCTACGAAATAATAAGGGTAGTTTAGTAATTATATGCCCAAAGGCTATTTTGGTAATTAGTCATATGAGTAGATTACATTTTGGTTGTATAGAAATAGCAAACAAGACCATATAAGGTGCATTTATGTGAAGACATTTCTAGAGTTGTGACTTTATGAAAGACATAGATAAAAAGATGTATTTCATAGTAACAAACCATTCATATTAGGTTTTATATGAAGAGGTGCCTTTTAATAAGGAAATGTCCTTTTAGAAATATGTCTTTATGGAAAGATACTATTGAAGATGTGTCTCTCCATAACAATACTTCTAATGCCTATAAATACATACCCTTGTGATCTTTAGTAACACTTTTTTCCTGCTAATGATCTCTATATTTCATAACAAACTCTTTCAAAACTATGCTTGTATTAATGTTAGTCATTGTAGGCATTTATCTCGTGAATATTGAATCTAGTCTTCGTTTCAATACCAAGAACCATTGATCAAGGAAGCAGATCCATCTCTAATTGGAAGAACAAGTTGTCATCAATTGCTCTTCTACAAGTAAGCATTTCCTTCATTGGTATCAAAACTTTGGTTGATTCCTTGAATCTATAGTTCCCGCACATGAATGTTATATCCTCTAAATTGATTACTCTGCATGAGTATAGTGATACTCTGGACATACGTAAAATAAACAAATTATGGTAGTCATGTGTTTCTTCTATTTGAATCGACAAGATAAGCATTTATTAAGTTGCTTATATGTAAAACATGTGATTATGTTATGTACCAATCTCAATATAATTATGGTAATAAGTTTATCATAATATCTACTCTCTTTTGTCCCCTTTTATTTTAATTTTTAAGTTTGTTATACTTTGATACAAATTGCTTAAAATTCAAAACCTGATTACTTGAGTGGGGTCTACTGTATTTGTTACAGATTACCCAGATTAAGTCTACTGGTTCATAAGATTGCTTTATTGGATCTACTATATTATATATAGATTATCTAAAATGTCTACTGATGTTGCTAGATTGCTAGCATGAATCTACTGTAAATTTCTATAAATTATTCAACCTAGCCTACCGAGTGAACCCTACGTATTTATATACAGATTGGTTTTTCCTCTACTGTACTTAGTGTACATATTAGGAATAATTTGAAAGGAAGACATTGCAAAGAACTTGTCTAATATCTTTGTGTTAGATATTAAGATCTTTGTGCCATAATTAATCTATGTGACTATTTAGGAATTTGTGTCCATGTTGTTTGTGTAATAACAAATCTTTCTTGTGTAGATAAAATATGGCACATATAAAATGAGTCTAATAAATTTTATAAGGCCTTTAAAAAGGTCTAAGAATATGGATAAGTACCCTCATTTATACGAGCTTGTTATTTGGTCATATACTTGTGTAGTACATATATATGATTTTGCTATAAAGAAAAAATTCGTATTTATCTCTAGACAAGTTCTAAAGCTGGATAAATATATTTTTCCTAGCTGGAATTTTCATCTGCTGAATCATTTAATTACTGTTTGATAACTAGCAATTGGATTGATTATAAGCTATATGCTAATCATTGTCATAAATACTTATTTAATGACAAGTGGTTATTTAATTCAATGTGATTTTTTATATTAACTGATTATTGCATTATCTTATTCTATCATTTCTTTTGTGTAGAGAAATGGTTGGAAATAATAGTATATGTAGTGGTATTGTTGTCGACATCACCAAGAAGGACAAGCTCTCAGAGCATAATTACGACACATGGAGTTGTAAGGCCCAGATTTGTTAGAGGATCAAGACCTTCTTGAACCAGTACTATCATCGACTATAACCCAACCTAAAATGCCACCCGAAGTTCCTAATAATGAAAATTTTAGAGTGGCCTTGGAGGCATATAATGCCTAGCAGAAGAAGAGTCGTGCCCGAATAATCTTGCTTAGTAGCATAAGAAATGATCTCATGTTACGGTTTGACAAAAGCAAGACACCAAAGGCATCTGGGATGCCGTGAAGTGGACTTTTGGTGGTACCACTATTAATAGACAGCGTCAACTAAAAATGCGTTTAGACAGCTATAAGAAGAAACCGAATCATATTGTGGTTGAACATATCACAACTATGTCAAATATGATCCCAGATCTTAACTCTGCTTGTCTTAACAAGCAGTGAGTTCAGGCTTTGATTCGGTCATTACCCCAGGGTCGAGATTGAAGTTCGCTCAAAGAAAGCTTGACCCATGACAAGAACATCAAAACTGTTGATGATGTTGCTCATTACCTTACATTGGAGGAGGATAGAATTTTGTCTGAAAAACCTCCCACTAAAGAACCTATGACATCCTATGATAACTTGGGTCATAAGAATCTAAAGCGTAAGAAGGGGTATAACAAACATTCAGGCAAAAGCAAAAGAAGGGAAATCATAACAATGGAAAGTTTAGAGGTAACCAAACTAACTAGGGCAAACATACCGAAGATAAGAAAAGCAAGCCCAAGGGAGTTTTGTGCCAGGTACGGTTGTGCCAGATTGGAAGCCGACTAGGAAAGACCCGGTAGAGATGAAAGAATAGAAATTCCGATGAGATTTAAGGTGTGAGAATATGGAGATTACTTGTATATTGATATCCCTTCCGGTACAACCCTTCCCTTATATAATCGTAATAATCTATCAATTCAAATACTAAATCTATCTAATTAATGTAAATAGATAAATATCTAAACAATATATAAATAATATCTAAACTACTGTCTTTATTACTAACTCAAATACTAAAGATAAAACTACTCAAATAATGAAGATAAAAACTAAACATAATCTTGTAAGTGAGTTGGAGGACTCTTGGTACGGGCCGGCCTATCCGATGGCCCATATGTGTCGGTTACAAGTTTGCTATGTTTGTCGGAAGCCTGGACATTATGCTGGGGAATGCCCACGGACCGGGCGCGGGACACGGGCACGGACGCGGGGCGCAGACACGGGGCACGAACATGGGGCGTGGACACGGGGCGCGAACACGGGGCATTGACGCGGGGCACAGACACGAGGCGTGGATGTGGGGCGCGGACGCAAGGCGTGGACACGGGGCGAGGACGCCGGACCCAGACTAGGCCTGGGCAGGGGCGTAGTCTAGGGCCTGACCTGGGGCTTGGACTATCTTTGCTCTCTTGTCTCATCATATTTTCCCTTTCTCAAGGAACAAATGATTATAGTTAGAGATTCCAAGAGGATTAAGTATACAAACTTATCTAATTGTGGAAATTATATGAGAACTTCTCACTAACTCCCTAATTGGTTAGTCGACATCCAACATAGTGATGATTAAAATTAACAAAAGATGTGCTTATGAAACTTCTAACAAACTTGGTTACTGAGGGGTGTGAGGTATCTGTGAAGGTGCGTGCGTATTTGTATCGAAGGGTGGTATCTGCATCAGATCCAATTTCGATAGAGCATTGTCTGCGGACTTGGTCATCCCAGAGTCAAGCGATTGGCACGACATCCTTGGCCCATGATCAGGGACTAGGGAATTTGAACGCACGTCACTTTGATGGTAGCTTGCTTCATTGAGTTTAAATACTCATATTGTAGGGTTCATACACACCGAACATAATTAACAAATAAGGATGGAAAGGGAACAGTCCCAGTAAGAGGATTGTATTGACAATATCTAAGTTAAGGTCGAACTAGAGAACCAATTAAATTCTCAAGGCCTAGGAAAGGAATGAGGACTAACTCATTTTGTTGATGTAGTAATCCTATTGTGATGGATCGTTAGTTTTAGTATATGTTATTACATGTTGGCATGTTGTACGTTTACAGTACTTCTTTATACTGTTTGAATTAAAATCAACCGCATGTTTATTGACCAATTAGTCGTGTGTAGCCCGTTATCTTGCGGGTTGCACATTATCGTACTCATCAAGTTGTGCTGAGCCCGTTATGGCCTAACCATTTCAGGTACATGATTAAAGATGTGACCCGGTCGGAGTGTAGGACAGGGTACATACGGTTTGGATATCTTTGGGATTTTGATTATATTTGAGGGGTTTTGGACATATGGGAATGCATGTCTATACTCATATGTACAGGCAGGTAAAGTGGGAATGCAAACTATATTTTGGTTTTTGGAAACAATGTAAACTCGGTAAGGTAATGTAATGGTGTATTTAACTTGGAATTTATCCAGTCCATCAGACTGTAGCTTTTGTACTAATAGGCCTTGTCAGTCACGTTGGTGATTAACGGCAGTTACATCGGAAGTATGAGATATCTGTTGCAAGTTATTAAAGTTAGTTGTTAAAGTTTAGCACTAATTATCTGATTAGGAGTTAGGATGTAACAAAAAGTGGTATCAGAGTGTAACTACGCTCGGATGATTGGAAATTACCGAGTTTAGAGATTCTAAACCATGAGTTAAGGGTTTAGAGATAGTAGATAAAGACACACACACACACACATAAGAAGGGTATCCAAGAAGTACTCGCCCACCGGCGAGTAGGGTGGAAAGCAAACCAGCGAACAGACTTCCTGATTCACTGGAAGGGAGAGGCCAAGGAACACGCGACGTGGGAACGAAAGGGTAATTTATGAAAATTTAGGGATGAGATACTAAAGTACTTAGAATCTTTGCGGAGGACGGTAAAGACTTAGGTGGGGGAGGTTTGTCACATCCAATTTTTGTAAGGACAAAGACAAACAGCTTGACACCGAAATGTATTTGTACTCAACGATGTAATGTAAGCCTTCAGGCCTTGTATCTCTATCAATAAAAGAAGTAGTCCTTTTGTAACTGCGTTGCGATGACTCGGTCTCTCTCTGTTATTCGCCCTTTAAGCTAACTTACAGGTGTGCAGGTAGCTGAGGGGCCCATTGGGGATAGAGCTTTGGAACTGCGGTGCGAGCTTGTATTACCCAGATGTCGAGAGCTAGCAGCATCAACTCAGTATGTCCCTAGTTATTCTTACCCCTATGTGCGGGCGACACATCGCTAGAGCCTTTGTGGCTCGCACAGGGATGAGTTGGATTAGGGTGGAGATAAGTGTGTTGGTATTCGCCCGATGCCCTCACCTCTGGTCATCGGTGCTTGCATTGACGGTGTGGGTTAACCTCGTGGTTACCTGAGCACTGGCGCTACTTGTACTTGGGCTGCGCACTTGGGAAGGAGCTGCAAGTGGTGCACGGATCCCCTTTGACCTTGACGCTCGTAGTTAAGGGATTTGGGATGGCCGGAGAACTTATCTGCTAAGGGTGGTATAAGTCCACTCTCACCCTTGTGGTGGCGAGTGGCCATCCAGCATGTCGGTTGTGTGCCTCATTGCCGGGGCCCTTGGTTAAATTACCCTAAAGTTTGTCAAGTTGTGTGCTTGACGCCGCTAACGTATGGATGCCCCTTGTTTGCATACATGTGTTTAATGTCTCTGCGTGCATGTGTGCTTGCTTGTTGCTTGAGTGTTCCTAAATGTTTTTCGCTGTGTGATTGCTTAAGTTTTTTTTAAGTAATTCATACGTTTTGTTCTATACGACATGTATTGAATATATATACATAAGCAAGTTAACTTATAACAACCATACTGTAATAAGCTATACACCAGGGGACGGTTGCCCATTGTTCCTGTAGAATAGCTCTGTACAAAGTAGGCTGATCTTTAACTTGATGGTAGGCGCAGGCATGACACGTGTCGCTCACTGGTTGGACACATTGTAGGCAAGAGCTCAGGTGGTCAGTTTCTCTTTGTGATGTCCATTTGTCTAGCATGATGTCTTCATTAATGCCTTTTTATAACTTCAAATTATGGCTTGTTATCTTGTTCATGATTGTGTTTTCTTCATCCCACCTTTGTCGTGAACTTTCACCAACTTGCGTGTGATCGTGTGTGTTGATGGTTTTCTTGTTCTTGGTTGATATATCTTGGTCTCTTGAACACTTCTGATGTTGAGAATCATTGTTGTGTTAATCTAGTGTCCCGTGCGTGCTAGGAGATCTGCTTGAGCTCTGAAGACAAGTGCCCAACTGGTAGGACACTAGTCATGACTAGAGTGTGCTTGCAACCTTACGTGCTAAACCACTCTTTCACCTTGTTTACCTGAACTTCATACTTAGGAAAACATGTTAGATAAACAACACAGGTTTACTATCATCAAAACCTAATGAACTTGACTTAAAAATTTCCCCCTTTTTGATGATGGCAACCAATATAAAAATGAGCGTTTTAAGTAAATGTTTTGTAGAATGTGTGTTAACTCTAGAAGAGAGAATTCCCCCTAAGAAGGATTCCCTCTGAGTTAGTTAAGAGTAGTGAAGAGATGTATCAAACCATAAGAAACCAAAATTTTCATTAAGATATACATAAAACATGGTAGACGTTAATTACAAGCTAGTACACATCTTTTCCCCCTTTTCCATACATCAAAATAAGACAACAACTACACGATGATATAATTGAAAAGTTTCAATCATTCATAGATTATAAACAACAAGTT
This sequence comes from Limonium bicolor, assembly GCA_023374045.1. Lineage (NCBI taxonomy): Eukaryota > Viridiplantae > Streptophyta > Magnoliopsida > Caryophyllales > Plumbaginaceae > Limonium > Limonium bicolor. Next base: position 11,755 of record JAIOTZ010002580.1, read on the forward strand.
GTTATAGACATCTAAATAGTGTGGCATTTGCAAGTGGTGGAAATGGAGACATTTAAGCTGTGGATTTCTTCAGTAGAATCACTATCAAGTGTTATGTTCTTGAGAGGAGATTTGGTCGTGGTTGAAGCATCTGAGTCTGGAGTATAAGGAACAACTTGTGTAGTGTATGGAACAACTCATGTTAGTTGAGTAGGACTTGTATTGATGGACCAAGCTGTTGAAGAGTTTGAATCGGGATTTATATAAGCTTGGGCAATATATTTCCTTAGATGTTTGGTGTACATAAACTTGCGAACGGTGGAGTAGATTGTTTGCTCATTCGAGCTTGTTGAACTCTATGGTTCATGTTCCATGATGAGGGAGAAGTGAAGTAAGGGTGAAATGTGTATGAGATGTAAGAAGAGAGTCAATGAAGGTGAAGGAATGTGGTGAAGAATGAGATGGGTAATAAATGAGTCGCCGTCATTTTGTGCAGTCTATGTAGTAGGCTTTTATGTGTCAAGTAATGGGGTTGGATTAGTGGAATGATGTGATTGAATGTATCTGATCATATTGCAATTTTTAATCAAGAAGTAGTAAACGTGTCAATGTGACCAGTCATAAATGAAAATCATGCATTCATTTATAGAATTTGATGGTTTGCAACATGCATGTCAAAATAAATTAACAACTTTGGAAACAGATTCGTCAATGGCATTAGAACACAAAAAGAGAAAAACTAACTTATTCTAAGATAATTCACGCTCTCCAGCCTCTAAGAGGCATAGAACTCTCAGGCTATGTGCTTGTCTATGTAATCTATGGCTCCTTGAACTATGGATTGGACACTTGGTTCATCGGAGACGGCCTAGACAGCTGTAAAAGTAAGTTCGACACGTTGAAGAATATCTCGAGCTTGAGTATCCAGACTTGTCCTCGACCTGTCCTAGACCGGTGAGACACTACGCTTCCTCTTGAGAGCTGATGGCTTGGCTGGTGGACGAGCTTCTGACTGTGAGTCATCACTCTTAGCAGGCTTCAGATGGATGGTGAGCTTGTCGCCTTGGGTCTTAATCCCCATCTTGGACAACATCTCTGCGCAGATGGAGTCCTAAGCGCTCCTCGAGCACTTGGTGAAGTGGTCGGTCTCTACTCCAAAGGCGAGTAGAGCCTCTGTGACCACTCCTCCGTGAACTAATCCCTAATTGACGTGTCTGCTCTCATCAAGGGTAAGAAGGATCATGGCAGTGAGATCCAGCTTTTCCTTAGTCTTGAGAGCGTACATGATCCTCACTACTCTAGCATTGATGATATGGGTGTGCTGATTCCTTGGGGTTATGTTGTGGGTGAGGATGCTGTGTAGTAATCTGTCTGAATGGACATCTGGACAGTTGGATCGGTAAGGCCGCATCACCTACTCGAGCGTCGGCCTCCTCATGAATGTAGGAAATCGCCATGCTAGTGATGGGGATCTCCAAAATGTGGTAGACGTCGTGGAGAGTAATAGCCATCTCTTCGAATGGCATGTAGAAGGAGTTCATGTCACGCTGCCATCTCTCCATGAACTCAGAAAGGAGCGCGAGATCAAAGCAACCATGCGCTATATCAGATAGATGCCCAAGTCCGCTAGCCTCAACCGCCTCTTGAGAGTCCTCGTGCCTCAGCGTAGACGCAGTCCACAAATCCAACAACTTCACCTTAGACTTGAAGCTAAGACATCCCTTCCCCTGTGGGTCCCGACGTCTACTGGCCAACCGCTTCGATACCGATTTGTTGACTAATTATGCTACTTTTTGGTCCTATTATGAATCTAAATTCTGCTAGACCTCTGTAATTATGACAGAAAAGAACTTGACTCAGCAAAAAAACTGAACAATAAACTTGCCCGTTACCGCTCCCGCCCTCGCCCGCTTCTAGAGAGATATTAGAGAGAATTCTAGAGAGATAAAGAGTTTTGTGAATTTGAAATAAGGTGGAGAGATAGAGAGAAATCGAAGTAATAAAAAAATTATAAATACCCATGTTGGTTCAGTGATGATTGGACTGAACTTTGCAAGAGGAACCAAGGTTCGATCCCCACAACGACTATTGGATAGAGGACTGGAACCTATTTACCACAACTGATCTCGATACGATATAGTCCAATAGGCAATCCCGAGAGCATATGAGTTCTATCTATCACCTTACTTCTCCTTACTCGCATTTTCAAAGAAAGAACCTCCCTACCGCAAAGTAATCGATCGACTAGTGTTAATAATCATACGCCATATTTCCACTCAGATTCCCTACGACTCGTCATCCCCCTTTCCTCATCACTGACTGACATCTACCCGTTGCCCAGCCTAGGGTTGCAGATTCTCCTTCCGTCCCTATCTCCAGTTGCAGGTTTCTCTCATCTCCCCCTTATTCTCTGTCACTATCTACTCGCGTCATTTCGTTAACACAGCTGCATCCATCAATTGTGTTCATGTGAAATCTTAATGGCTCAGTGTTGAGTGTACCTTGGAATCGGAAATGAAAATATCGGATTGCGTCGACGCCTCACACACCTAAAGAATATTTAAGATAACTCTGATTCAAAGAAAATAGAAAGAACCTAAGATTGGAGTTTGATCCAAAATTCTGCTCGTTCAGCTTCAACGAGCGTGATTGGATTGGGGATCCTTTTTAATTGGATTGGAGATCCCTTTTAATTTCTTATACATGTTTTCTAATCCGTTTTGGTTTTCTATATCTTCTACCCTCTATGATTGTTCTGTTAGATTTGCCTGCCTTTGCATTTTTGCTTGATTATGTTCGGTTCATGCATTTATCCTCGCATTTCTGTACCCCTGTGATCTTGAAAAACACAGCGCAACATGTCAGCAACAGAAGATGTCAAAGACCAACAAAGAACAGCAGATGAAGAACCTAAAGAGGATTCTTCAAAGTCAATGCCAACATCTCTGGAAGAGGTTGTTGGGGTCTTCTTGGAAATTTTCTTGAACTGGAGGGCTGAACTTTGAACATTCTTTATTGTTTCTCATGCTATGCTTAGAATGGATGTTTCTTATTTGTTTGTAGGAAGCAGTTGTTAAGAAAAAGTATGGAGGAATGATGCCCAAGAAACCTCCACTTATTTCCAAGGTAGGTAATGTTGTGAGATCTCCTTGAAACTTGTCTATGTCAGCTAGATGAAATGTATGAAAATTGTGGGATTTTACCAGAAGTGAGAACTTGCTGTCAAACCTTCTGTTTTCATTGCGATTCTATGTCTCTCTGTACCAAGTTGAAAATTATCGACGGCATGCTTTATCATTGGTTGACACTGGTTTTTGATGCCAGGATCATGAAAGGGCTTACTTTGATTCAGCTGACTGGGCTCTAGGAAAGGTATTAACTTTGTGCTCAGCTATGGAATTTGATCGATTATAAGATAGA
>JAIOTZ010002581.1:0-15125 GCA_023374045.1 Limonium bicolor
TTGATTCAGGACAGAAATTGGGTGTATATGTTGTTTCATCTTCTGTATGTCCATTCGATTTATTCCCGTTATCTGATCAGGTTTGTTCTGTTGAATTTTCTTTAGCGATTTATAGGAGACCCCAGGCTACAAGAAACCGGGAAGTTGTTGTGTACTCTTCCCCTGGAAGTTTGGCTGTCCTTTCCTTTAGTCAAGGACCACTCTGAAATCCAGATTAAGCTTGGCACACGTGAACGGTTGAAGAGAATGTCGGGCACCGAGTCAACCCAGTTTGTTAACATCAGGCTTGATTTCTGTTAATATTAATCGTTCCTCACTTGGTGTAATCATGATGTTGCTCTGAAATTACTTTGCATCTGTTTAGCTTAACAAGAAGGGATAATTTGATTTTAGTTGTAGTTTGAATTTGATTTTAGGTAAAAAAAAAAACGTGTGTAGACGACCGAAAGAAGAAAGAATAGACTTCTATGTCCAATCTGTTAGATTCTCCGCATGAGCTAGTTTGAATAATGGTTCAGATTTTACTTCAGTAACTTGTTGGTCTTTTCAGATTCGGTTTTCATGTTTGGTGGTGTAGAATTAAGAGAAGATGAAGAGTAGATGAAAAAAAAAGAATGATGACAGAGTTGGCAATCTGGTTTAATTTTGTATAAACTTTGACCTGTTAATTCGTGCTTTTTTTTTAGATCTAGATGTTCGAATAAAATTGTACATTCCTTAAAGTTTTGGTTAATTGTCTCTATCCACTTTGCCCGCTATTTCATCAGGGTTACCTGCATTATTTTTATCTGTTTCATCATACACGTGTACTGCCTTACTTTCTGTTACCAACTGATTTGGAAATCTAGTCCTCGTCCACCAGTCCTTAAAAAAAAAACAATGAGTAGATTTTGCTTCTTTGAGTTTAACTAGTGGTTATTACCAATTCTGATTTGCTCTCTGAACTATCCTTGCATTACACGTGTATATGTTTTGTATATGTTTTACGATAAACTTTGTTGCAAATTTTACTTCATCCCCTTGTACTCTTTTAACCAATATTAAGCCCTAGTTATTATCCCCTAGGACCCTTCAACTGACAGAAAAGTTTTGGATGTATTATCGCTCCACACCTAACGGGTCTCTCATTCGTTTCGTGGGGCAATAATCTCGTACAACTTCAGAAAACACCCAAACCACCATTATATGTTTATAAGAACAAAAACTTCAAAAAAATAAGCCCTTAAGGCTATTTTAGGAGGGCTTAGGATGCGAAACCACCCCATGCCTAGCGGATCTCTCATCCGTTTTATATGGGTGGAATCCTCCTTTGCCTTCACACACCCTTAATCAAGAGTTAATAAACCAATAAATTGATCCATCTCGCTTGTTAATATCTTACAAATCAAGCCCAAAACAATAAGGCCCAAGCCCACAATTGGTCCATAACGAATCTTGGCCCAAGCCCATGACCAGCCCACGGCCCTGTCAAGCCCAATACCCAATCAAGCCCAAAAGACCAAATCAAAGACCCACTTGGCCTATTAAAACCACTTCATCCCAAATAAACCCACTTCAACCCAGTTTGGCCCACAAGCCGAACCAAGGCCCAAACCGGCCCATAATTCCAATCCAAACCTGGCCCACAATCTGAGGCCCACCAAACCCAGACATGCGGCCAAGCCCACAAAACCTGCGGCCCAAGCCCACAAAGCCCAAGGCCCGAACCCATAAAACCCAAGGCCCCAAAATAGGCCCAAGTCCACAAATCAATCCACATCAAAAGGCCCAAGTCCACAAATCAACCCACATCAAAAGGCCCAAAAGCCCACACAAGGCCCAATCCAAATCACACTCCAGTCCAAATCAAAAGGCCCAAGAGCTTCAACCTGGCCCGTAACCAACTTCGGCCAAGACCATGTCTGGTCCAAAACACAATCAGCCCACTTCAAAAAGAAAATCAGTCCACGTTTCCTACAAGCCCAATTCAGGCCCAAACTCAATTCGGCCCAAGCCTACACAAAAAATAAACCAAACCCACAAAAAAATCAAACCAAACCTACAAAAATCAAACCAAGTCCACACAAATGTCAAATCTTGACCAGAAAATGTTAACCTTAACCAAAATGTTGACCTTGACCGGAAAAGTTGACCCAAGCATTGACCAACCTCACTTCAACTCGAACTTTGACCCGGCTCATCTTCCAATGCAAGTCAAACCAAAATCAAATCAAATCCAATTCACTCGACCTAGTTCAATTCAAACCCAAGCTCATTTCATCCAGTCCACACTCACTTTGTAAATGTCTTTCAAACTCCAAAAACCCAAAAAAGAATTTAAAACCATTCTTTTATTCAAACTTCATCAAGTTTTCACAAGAAACCATTTTGTAGAATTTTAAAAAGGAAAAACTCTTCTCACATCACAGAAAACTCTTCTCAAATGCAGAAAGTTCTTCTCACATATACAGAAAGTTTTCTCCTAAAAACATTTCTCAAAATCAGCGTTTCATTACAGAGAATTCTGAACAACTTCAAAAGTTTTTCCAACTCACTTTTCAAACTCAAAACTAAACCGTTTTCGGGGAACATAGGATGTCTAACACTTTCAAAGAACGTTTTCTTCATGGTTAGACATCACTTGTCTCCCTTTCCAAATAAAAATCCGAGGCGGGGCACTGGGGTCATAACCTCCCTTGTCGCAGTCTGGATCTCTTTAGGCGGGGCATTAGGGTGACAAACCTCCCCCAACTGTAGCCTAGATTTTTACAAGGCGGGGTGCTAGGGAAGTAACGACCTTCCTAGTAGCAGCCGGGATTTTAGAATCGTCTAACTCCCTTCCACTCAATTTCAATGTTTTCAGTTTTAACGTTTTAAAACCCGGGAGTTAGAGACGTTATTAGGGTTCGACCGAGAACATCTCATTCATGGTGTTTCTCTCTGAACCCTATTTTTCGACATAAATTCATTGCCCCATCTTTCGAGCCTCGACACTTACCATTAATTAAGTGTCGTGTTCGAGGGGGTACATAGGGTAATCCCTCGGGATTATCCGCCCTTTTACAACAAAAATGATTTCCAGTTTTAAAATTTTAAGAGAGGCAATTCTGCACAAATCAATCCAACCTTTTCATTTAGAGCTTTCATCCCTAAGCACTCCTCAATCCTTTCTTAAGCAAACTCGAAGTCACCAGCCTTACTAACATAGGGCCCTTTATTCTTAAATACTCCCGAACCACCTTAGTGATCTGAAATCCGAAACATTCTTCAAAACCCGAACACCTGTAAACCAAATATCCTCTTTCACACTCCATCAACACTTTCGACTTCCTAAAATACCTCAAAAATTTGACCATTCAAAAATCCAAACTTTACAAGCACGAAAAACTCCTCAATTCCACCAAAGAATCCGAACACCTCTCAACTTCACAAAATGACCAAAATACCCCTCAACTCTACAAAATGACCAAAATACCCCTCAGCTCTACAAAATGACCAAAATACCCCTCAACTCTATAATAACCAAAATGTCCTTTTGCTCCTCAAAACTTCCAGCATCCTTTTAATCTCGTGAAAATGAAATAACCTCGAACCTCTCAGCACTCAAACCAATCTCACCGACCAATATTTCAAGACCAACCTATTTCTCCTCAACCCGTACTCAATCCTATCCTTTGGCTTTAAATTGAATCTCTCTAACAAGGTTTTGAAAGAAGGCAATCCCGACAATTGGAGACCGAGGTTTCCTCGGGCACCAATCCGAAGTCGTGGTCGTTGCCACTTCCGAGGGGTGTAACCCAGTACGAACCCACAATAGAATCTCTGCAAATGACCAGATAAGTCCTATCCATAGGGAACAACATCAGAGTCAACTAACGGTTCTTAGAACCCCCTCTTCTCATCCTTTCCTAGTTCTTTAGGTCAAACTAGGTGGCGACTCTAGTCAACTTCCGCCCTTAGGGCATAAGTCCGCGTGGAGCCCATTGAGAGCGGGTGTAGTGCACACTTGCACTCCCCTTTATGCTTTCTGGGAAAGACGGACGATCTAGTAGGTATTTGAGGGATGCCAAGAATAACGGGTTTTCACCCTCCACAGAATGGCATTTTCTAGGATCTAGACTTTTCAGCCAGATCATATTTAGATAGACCCCCCCTCATACCGAAAAATCACCCTCCACAGGTCCTGGTGCATCCCAAGCTTTCCTCCCTGCTCGTAGTAGTTGATGATGCAAGCTTCACTAGTGGAAAAAAAGTCTTATAACACAGGGCTTTATAACACGGCTTTTGGCTAACCGTGTTATATAATGCTATATAACACGGCTCTCTTGAATTTATACCACGGCTCATTTTAGCCGTGTTATAAGAGAACTTGAAACGACGTAGTTTCGTTTGTTTTGGCGGAAAATCGAGGATTTTATACCACGGCTCCGTTGAGCCGTGTTATAAGACCTGCAGGAAATTGATCTTATAACACGGCTCATTTATAGCCGTGTTATAAGATCAATTTTTTGGCGCTAAAAATCCCGCCAAAAGAAAAATAACCAAATTTAATTTGATCTTATAACACGGTTGCCTGTAGCCGTGTTATAAGAGCTGCAGGAATGAGACTTTATAACACGGCTATTTATAGCCGTGTTATAAGATCAATTTTTTCGGCGCTAAAATCGCGCCAAAAGAAAAATAACCAAATTTAATTTGATCTTATAACACGGCTGCCTGTAGCCGTGTTATAAGAGCTGCAGGAACGAGACTTTATAACACGGCTCATTTATAGCCGTGTTATAAGATCAATTTTTCGGCGCTAAAAATCGCGCCAAAAGAAAAATAACCAAATTTAATTTGATCTTATAACACGGCTGCCTGTAGCCGTGGTATAAAGTCGACAGTTTTATAACACGATTCAGAGTAGCCGTGGTATAAAGTCACGAGAACGTCGTCGTTTTTTATGTTGACGAGTTTTATAACACGGCTTGATGTAGCCGTGTTATAAAGTCTTTCTAAAATAACAACCGGTGAAATACATTCCTTAATTAGAAAAATGGAGTCCCGCTCATAGTCTCAACTCATTTCTAATTGCTCTCAGTATATGCTCATTTAGTCCCGCTCCCAACTCACTCTCGCCATCCACATCCACGTCCAACTCTTGCTGTAACGTCCCTGTGGCCGACGACACCTATGGCTCCGCCTTTGCTCACCGCCGACACCCACCAGCCACCATCTCCCTGTAGCCACCGCAGGTAAGTTCTTGTTCGCCAATTGGGTTGCAAAATTACAGAATGAAGAAAGGGCAACCATGTATGTTCTTGTTCAACAGTTAGGGTTAAGATTAGAGACTGAATAGAGGCGCGAGCATGTATGCTCTTGTTCGCCGTTTAGGGTTGCAAATTTCAGAATGAAATTTTTTCTTGTTCGACAATTAGGGTTGCAAATTAGAGAATGAAGAGAGGCGCAAGCATGTAGTTGTTCGCAATTGTGTTCAATGCCTCTCTTCTTTCTTCATTTCTAAACCATAACCTGCAGTGTACATGTTCAGTGCCTCACTTCATTCTATCTTCAATCTGCAAACCTAGCTAGTGAACAAGGAGCTCACTTCGCACCAAACTTCATTCTCTTTTTGTGTATGTGCCCTGCGGTAATAAAACACAGGAACTGCTGGCTCAACTCTAACCTTCAAACCAGAACGCAGATGTTCTACACCTCTTTCACTCTCTTCCTCTGTTTGAGCTCTTCTGTTCTCGTGTGTTTTGTTTAATCTTTCTTATCAATCTCTGGATAAGATGGTAATGTAGACATATCTTATTTTGCTTCTGATAGAAAAATATGAAGAAAGCTCTCTTTTAGACTAAGTAATTGACCTACTTCTTGCTACCCAATAATTCATGTTTCTTAATTTGAAATCCAACTGTTTCATGTTTTAAATTCTCTTTTTGTTGCTTCTGGAAGTGTGTTGCCATGGAACTTACTGCCAGCTAATGGTTTTATTCTTGTGACTATTGACAGCATGCTGAAAGATGAGGTAGCCATATCCGTTTTCAATACATTCGCATCTGTTCTGATCACGCCCAGTATAGTGAATTAATTTCTACTTACGTTTAAGGCTTTTGCTTGCTATTGAACAAAACATCTTCAAGCTGGCTACTTTCATTCTCGTCTACAGAGGTCAAAACTGGATTAACTTTTGCACAATCACTGATGGGTTGAATATTTTCTAATTAAACCAATTATAGGATTAACTTTTACAGAACTTCATGTCTCATTGTTAACTACTTCATACTATTTTGTTGAGGTTTTAAACACTAGATGGATTTTATATTTTCAACTAGAGTTTTTCATGTTGGGCACAGCCAACAGTGGAGATAGTTTCTTCCCTAATCAACGTTGCTTATTGCCAGCCCTAGTTAAGAACTTTTACTCCCTAGTGATAGACCATCATCAGACTTATATACTAGATTTGCTTTCGAGAAGATACTTTATGATTAAGCTTATGTAAAGTTAATTGGTTTTAGCAACTAAAGTTTCTAAGGTGAATGATTTCATCTAATGCTATTACGTGCTCCTCTTCAGTCTGTTCAAGATGCATATAATTTTTATTCTCCTTTATCCTTGCAGAGTCTGATGGTGGTTCCACATATATGGTGTATTATAGATGGGGTAGAGTTGGCGTGAAAGGTCAGAATAAATTATTTGGGCCTTATACATCCCGAGAAACAGCCATACAAGAGTTCGAGCAGAAGTTTTATGCAAAAACTAAAAATGACTGGTGTGATAGAAAAGAATTCGTGTCTCACCACAAGTGTTATACATGGTTGGAAATGGACTATAACCACGGACAAGGTGAAATACATTTTCCTTGAATAGTTGATTCGTCCCTAAATTTGTTTTTCGCTATTACCTTTGATGAGTTATGAAATTTCTACTTAAGAAGTTTGAGGATCACATGTTTGGACTGGATACTTATCTTGATTCATATGTTGTATTAGATGTTTATCTGTCAAAGTGATTAGTCAGAGGGATGGACCCTGTTGAGTTTCTGTGACCTAACCATACATAGGAACTACTTGGTTAAGGAGTGTTCTTACATTGCCAGCTGTCTAAACTTCTTTCACGGTAGATCTTCCTTGTTACCATGCTCCTTGACTCCCTCTTTAGTCTCTGTATGTTATAAATTTCCACTGGGCCTATGCCTTGGTAAGCACCATTATTCTTCTCCCCACTCCAGGCCATCTACTGCTGATCACTTACCTTTGACTCCAAAATTTTGACCTTATAACACAATTAAGTCAAAGGAATTAAACAGATTGCAGTTAGAACCTTGAAGTTGAATCCATCCCTGCAGGCTTGCTTGTTTCTGTGTAATTATACTCAGAATTTACTGTACAGGTAGTCTTGTACAAGATTTATTATCAGGGGCTAGGATGGAATTGATGGTTTCTTAATTTAGCTAAAACAATATTGATATAGTTTGGGTTATAACCTGGCATTCAGTGACTAGATTGATCTTCCTATTATAGAGAAACTAGTTGGATCTGCTAACATAGATATATGGGAATCTTTTGAGTATCTAGGTTGGTTGGATTTACTGTTAGGAAACTTAATGAAAATTAGCTAGGTTTTTTATGATTGTCTATACAACATGCTGAGCAACTATAACGACATTGGTTGACTCATCGAAATAAAACCTGAATGATGCCACTTATCTAAAAACTAGCAGAGAAGAAACCAATCTGTCACTTGATGCACCTCAGTTTTGTATCTGTTGGCTGACCAATTGTGATTTTGACTCCACTTCTTCCTGTAAGTAAACTGATAACTTGAGATGTTCTTGATCATGTCTGATGCAGGAGAAGCCCTGCTCTTCAAAGTCTATTCAACCTCGAGAATCTAAACTTGAGACTCATGTTGCAAATCTCATTTCTCTTATCTGCAATGTAGGAATGATGAAACAACAAATGATGGAGATTGGTATGTAACCCTGTAAGTTTGTCCTGAACATATGGTCGGTATGCTCTTATTCTTTGTTTATTCATAACCAAATGTTTATCTATAGGGTTATGATGTGCTAAAACGGATTGCTGATGTTATGGGCCAGCACAATAGAAGAGAGCTTGAGCAATTAAGTGGGTAAGACTGATTATGAAAGTGGCCTCTGCTTTCTGAAACTCTATTGTTTATTTTTTTCCATAACATTTTACTAAGCTCATTTCAAAATCTTACCCCACTTTTGATTAGAAGTGGCTGTTATATTCCTGCTTGCAGTTGCTAATGTACTGCGTTTTGCAGAGAATTCTACACAGTCATTCCTCATGACTTTGGCTTCAAGAAAATGAGTATGTGCTTTCAATAGGTCTACTCAATTTATTGTCTTCATTTACCCTAGGATTTTAAGATTGCATTATCCTGATCTATACTTATTTGTATATTACTCTCAGGAGAATTTGTTATTGACACCCCTCAAAAATTGAAAAGCAAGTTACAAATGGTAAGTGAGCTATGGTACGCTCCCCCTAGCTTATTACATGAATAGAACTTTTGTGCTCTCCAGTATAGTGCATTTTGTGGCATGCGCTGTTGACCATTTATCTTATATAGAATCTTTGAAGTTTATACAACTAGTGCTCCCGGAGGAAGTTTTAATGCAGGTGGCACGTAACTTATCTGGCTTTTTTTTTATTTGTGTATGCTTTCTTTTTATGCGAAGACTAACTTGCCATCACTTCTCGCTTTGATGTCTTTCTTCTCGTTTCTCCTAAGTATATAGTTCTAAACAGAAAATATTAAATGATGATGTATTGAATTGTACCCAGTGGTATCATTACATTTTGTGAAATTACTTGTTCATATGAGCAGTAAGATGCAAAATGCATCTGTTATCTGCTGCTTTCTTTATTGTGATTGTACAAGTGGGGATATCTTTTGTAACTGTTGCAGTTCATTTTCTAATTATTTATCCATTGTGTTTTGATAGCTGTTATGAATATAGATTTTGTTAGTTTCAAACTCACATTTTCAATAATGGCTGAAGGTGGAAGCCCTTGGTGAGATTGAGGTCACGACAAAGTTGCTTGAGGATGATGACGATGCTATGGTAAGGAAATTATGTGCCTTTTTTTGTTCTGGCATTTCTCATTATAGACCACTTGGTTATACTATGATTTAGTGGGTAGTCTCATTATGGTCTTTTGCTTAACTCTGCTCTACTGGCTACCCAAATGCTTAGGTTGTAAAAGGATGTAAATTCTTTAATTTCCTGGAATATTTCCACCTTTATGTATTTCGAGCTTGATCCTGTTTTCACCTATACAATAGATGTATCTGATAGCAACACTTAGATAAACATTACTAATTTGTCATTCATGCAGCCATGTTAGATCTTCATGATTTGAAATATGCATTTCTCTATTTTTGCAGGAAGATCCCTTATATGCTCAATACAAACGCCTGAACTGCGAGCTTACACCTGTTGACTCTGATTCCAAGGAATTCTCACTGGTATATTTCTGTTGTAGAATTTACTATAATGTCATCTTAGTAGATCTTTGTTTAATGCTGTAATATGATTTTACTAGCAGGCAACTTTGTTTTTGACCTTAAGTTTTGCCTTGTCTCTGATTTTCATTCAGGTGGCAAATTATTTGAAAAATACACATGGTAAGACGCACAGTAATTTTACAGTGGAGGTTGTTCAAGTATTTAGAGTATCCAGAGATGGAGAAAATGAACGATTTAAAGGTAAATATGTGATCTGTATCAAAATTTCATATGCTAATGTTCCAGTATGCATTTCCCTCTCTTTAGAAGCAAGCAAAAGAGTGATTACGGTCTAAATTTTCTTGTTGTTATGTGATTGATTATATAAACCATTCACATGCTAAATTTGCTTGTTGTTATTGAATGAATTCAGCTTCTTCTGTTATTGAATGGAAAAGAGTAATTATGTGCTTAATATCTTTGAGTTGCTACCGAGATAAATCTATGGACTCATCTGGTCTTCAATCTCTTCTTCTGGAACTGGTAATATACTTTAACTTATCTTCTTCTCCCTCTTGATTATCACAGAATCTTTTTGATTTTTTTTTTTTTGCAAGTTGTGAAGCTCATGGTAATTTTACACAACTATATGCTTATAATGGCCTCTATTTCTTCTGACCATAAAGTGAACAAGAAGTACAAATGTTTGGAAGTTGATCTTGACGGTCTTTACAAAATAATGTTGCTTCTCAAGAAGAAAAAATATGCAGCTGTTAAAGTTCAAACCAAAGATTCTATGTCATTTCAGGTATCTTTGCCACCTTCTGTTGACTTTAATTATTTAACTTTAGATATGGATCTAAGATTGGTGTATGTAGGTAATTGAACGCAAGGGTCTTGATATGGTTCATCGTGACTAGAGCTTACTGTCCAAGGAAATGGGTGATTTCTGCCTCAATCAAATTCTGTCTAGGGGTATATATATATATCTTAATTTTAGCTTCTTATACCCTCTGTAGCAAGAATATTAAGTTGTAGCAAGAATATTAATCCCTTCATGTATAGTTATTTTGGATCTGGTAGCATAGTACATACTCCCTTGTTTTGGGATCTGGTAGCGTAGTACATACTCCCCTCCTAATAATAGATTTCAGAGTACTTATCCTATACAACAGTTTTAAACTCCCATTTTCCACTACACTTGGCTGATAAAAGTGCATAATCTGGTTGATAATCAACTTTATTTGAGTTGTTGTTTATGGACAGTTTTGGCTTGAATTTTACAGTACATTGGTCATTAAATGTTTCCTATGAACTATAATAAGAGAGGAATATTATATATGTTTTGCAATTTGAAATAACTCTTAAAACTTGTATTTTTTTCATCTATGCTTTGAATTGCTGCTGCTATCGTTTCATTAAACATATATTATAGTTCAACTCGACAATGTTTATAAAAATGTGTCGTATACTGCTATTACAGATTTGGAACTACTGCTGCTTTGTAAACTTCAATTGCTTTTTGAAATGTTGAGGCCTTGTTGACATTATGTGGAAAGGCTTTGCTTTGTAATATGATGAGATATGTTATTTCTTGAACGGGTTTGTGAATCTTGTATCTTTCAAGTTGTTAGCATTTAATAAAGTCTCTCATATTCTAACAATAACTTTGTTTCTTTTCTGTAGGTGCATCAATATTTGACTACCAACCACATACCTATACCAAGAAACAACAAGATTTTGTAAGAGAAGACTTGGCATTATTTTTACTTAAGCACTTGTAGGAATTGTATAATTTTGGAATAGTAGATAAGTGAAGCTTGTTGAGACTTTTGATATTGGAATGAGTGTTGATATTTGGAATGAGGTGTTGATATTGGAATGAGTGTTGATATGTGGATGAAATTTGAGTGACTTTTTGTAAATGTGCATTTTGTTTGAGAATTATAAGGTATGACCTCTATAGATGGTCTAGTTGTTGTGATATGACATTGGGATGTCTTAAGTGAATGTTATACAATTATGGATCTTTCAAATGTTGGAACAGAAGCAAAATGAAAAAAATTATTAAAAAAAAAACTGTAACTTTATAACACGGCTAAGCATTAAGCGTGTTATAAAGCTTCGTAATGAAAGAGTTTTATAACACGGCTATACTGTAGCCGTGGTATAAAATAGGATTATATAACACGGCTAGTGCTTTAGCCGTGTTATATAACCAGATTTTATACCACGGCTAAAGGACAACCGTGTTATAAAACGCTTTGGTTTTGGCGGGTACAGGAACTTTATAACACGGCTCATTTAGTAGCCGTGTTATAAAACGGGATTATATAACACGGCTCTTCTTAAGGCGTGTTATAAAACCTTAAAGTTTTGACGCGCAAAAGAAGCTTTATAACTCGGCTAGCCGTGTCATATACTCGACTAGCCGTGTCATATACTCGACTAGCCGTGTCATATACTCGACTTTATAACACGGCTTGAAGCAGTGTTATAAAGTCTAAAGTATATGTGTCGCTCGCATATAACACGACATTTAGCCGTGTTATAAGACCCTTTTTTAGCCATGGTATAAAACATTTTTTCCACTAGTGCGTCAGGTGTCATGTCGGGTAATGGAAAAGGCTCACAGTCTTGAGCAATATCCATTGCGTTTCTCACTAACGTTAGGAAACTCTCAGGTATCCTAGGTATAGATATGCCACCTACCATCCTCACCTCTCGATAAATCTAGTTTGTGGATCCCAATCTTTTCCTAAGCACATATGTGCAGCTTCATTCTAGAACCATTATTAAATACAGGGGTATAAATCCTCTATGCCCTTACCCAAAGCTCTACACTCATTCACTATGGCGATTTGCTCATCTAGGGTTAGGAACTCTCTGAGAAGTATCATGCCAGGTCTGACTACCTGACACAACTCACTAGGGTACTCTCGTCTTTCCTCCACGGGTCTAGGTGATCTCTGTCTTGTAAGTGTGGATAGCATGTCGAAGTCTCCTAAGAGGTAACAGGTTTCCTAATAAGTTGTTTTACTAAAGCGGTAATTAAAACACGCATTCATACTAAGGCAAAGCGTTTAACACATAGTCATGCTCTCATACAATGGTTAAGGTTTCAAAAGCTAACCTTCACCGCGCTGGGTGCTAGTGCCAGCGCCTGAAGCTCCCGCTGCATTCAGCACACGGTTGCCCGGTGGGTTTCTCTGGTTCTGGTTCTGCTGCTGCGGCTGCTGCTGCGCTGCCCCCTCTGGGCCTGGGGCCCGCCCCCTCTGGCCACCTCGAGCTCCCCTCCTCCAGTAGGTGCGCTCTGAGTCCCCTTCTGCGGGCGGTACGCTCGGCTCTCTGGATTAGTAAAGCACTCGAACGACCGGTGGCCCTTCTTTCCACAATAGTGGCAATCTACCGCTTGCCCGTGGCAGTCAACACCCGGGTGGTCTTTACCACAGCGCTTACAATGGAAGTGGCGCTGGGGTGCAGAACCTATTATCATATCACACTCGGATTAATATAAGGATGGTATTGGATAGTATAATACACAATTCATTCACAAGGTTAGATCGCTTACCCTTAGGGGGTACTGATCTAAGAGGCTGGACGTCGTAGGTAGGCCGGTCAGCATCGGGACCTTCTCTTTGCCCTTCTGGCTGGCCTGCTCTCTTCTTCTTCTCCTTCCAGGAGAACTTTTCTTCTGTGATCGTCAAAGTGTCAGGAATAGCAGTATTAAAAGCAGGCAGCAATAAGTAATTTAAACGGATTAAATAACTTAAAGGTGGATCTACTTCCAACTCTTGCCACTCCCGCTTCCAGCCGCAACCTCCGTTCCTTCTCTGGGGCCTTACGCTTCTGCCCCTGGCCGTCCTCCCGGCTGTTCACCAACAGCTCCGTCCGGGAAGCAGCCTCGTAGCATTCCTACAATGCATCTATGAGTTCCCCAACTTGTAATAATTCAAACTAAGTTACAAGATATAATCTATCAACTAATTTTAACCTAATCGTAGGGTATAAACCAGCACCCATGGGGCCTTGATCGCGTATCGCAGGCCCGCCCTCCTAAACTTCTCAACTTTCACAGTATCCGATAAACAACTCCTGGGTCAAAGTCCAAGAGCCCAATAAAGAGGCGTAGTACTGATCTACTGTCATACTACCCTGCTTCAGGGCCTCAAAACTCTTCCCGCTCCTTTGCTTCAAATGCGCAGGATAATATTTCTCCCTCAACGTTCCACAAAACCTTCCACCCAAAACCCTCAGTAGCAATGTACATGTGCCCTCACGGACCTCCACCAAGTGCTGGCGGCGTCCCTCAAGTGAAAGGCCGCTATGCCGACCCGTGCTCTACAGGCACGTGAATGAACGAACGCCTTCTCATGCTCAATGATGTATCTCTCTAGGACGGTGGGGTCAGCTACCCCGTCATACGTAGGTACACGTGTGTCAGCGACACTCTTCAGCCAATTAGGCTCTCTAGGTGCGGGTACGGGTGGGACTACTGGTGGTGCTCCTATCTGGACACCCCCCATAAGGGCTAGCTGAGCGAAGACGGCTGCTACCGTCTCAGCAACGCCCACGGCTGGGGCCTCAGGAGGGCCTCCTCCAGGCCCGCCGCCTCTTCCACCGTCACCTCTGCCTCTGCCAGCTGATCGTCTTCCAGAAGACATCTGAAGAATTCAGAATCAAAGTCAGCTCCTGGTATAAACACTGTACTTTCCTTAACTCAAATCATTTACAACTATCTCCTTGATATTGGTGTGCCAGCGGGGACGCTGGGCTCCCAAGGGGGGTAGAGTGTGATACCCAGTGTAGGGGTCACCTCCCACATCGATCGGGAGAGAGCACGAACCATGCCTTATAGGTGTGGGGATACTCTCCCCTTGTGAGACGCGTTTTGGGATGGTACCCAGGAACAAATCCGTGCGGGCAGCGGCCCAAAGCGGACAATATCTCACATGTGGGTTAAGACTGGGTTGTTACACCAGTGCTGCTTTTCTCCCACGACCATGTAATTAAATAGTGTGGTCATATTAAAAAATTTACTACACTTTATTTAGTGGGGTTAAAAAAAATGTCATTATCTATATTTTTTATAGTAGTGAATACAATGTATTTCTATTAGAATAATTGAACTTCTTACTTTAAATCAAAACCTAATGTTCCAACCAATTAGTAACTTTGCATAAGAATATGGTTTGTAAAGAAATGTTTAATAGGGATAACTATCATAATTAGATAACTATCATCATTATTATTATTTTTATCATTACTATAAAACAGCCCACCTAGTCAACTGCACCGTTTACTTGACCCTCTGTCATCATTGGTCTTCGGTAGAGTTGTATGTATATTGCAATCGTAAGTGACGACGGTACCATTTGGAGCGACTGGTACGCCAAAATTCCCGATACCAACAATAGTGTTGTCCCCAGTTTGGGCTTACATAATTCTAAGAAAGACGAATTAGTGTCCAAACTTATTCGTAAGATCAGTCATAAAGAATGACTTTGGAAATCGTTTTACGTGCATAAATCTTTGTTGAAACTACTTTTTTTTAATGTACATTCTCCCACAGATGGTGAAACTACTATCAGTGATTCAATTATAATAAAATTTGTGCCTTGTTTCAAAAAAAAAATTACAATAAACTGTGTGAGTGGTTTTCGGCTGTCTTTGTAATT
>JAIOTZ010002582.1:0-15100 GCA_023374045.1 Limonium bicolor
GGTTTATTAATATGTCATTTATCGTATCTAATTGTATAAATTTATGTATACACGAACTTGTAAATAATTCGTATACATATATAATTCGTGTACACATGTATTTCGTGTATACACGAATGAATTTCGTGTTACTTATTTATTTAATTCATTCGTGTAAATATAATGTTTTGGTATTTCAGTTATGTATGTGTTAGTCATTTATTTCACTAATTCGTGTACACGTGTTATTCGTGTACACATGTAATTCATGTACACACAAATAAATTTTGTATATTTCGTTTCGTTTACAGATTTTTTGGATTTCATTTTTGTATATAGAATTCCATATACGAAAATATTTTCGTGTCGTATACCGTGTATCTTCATGTAAATTTCGTGGTGTGTATCATTTCTACCATTTACACGATACAAATATACGATTTGCCAGCCTAATTGTATTCAATCATTCGTTACATAACCTAAGAACAAACTCCGGAATATTATCCGTTGTCCATTACCAGCATTGTTGTGAAACACAGCCACTGTTTGCTAAACAATATGCTGACATATTGTTAGATCGTGGTATGTAAAACCAAGCTACATCATTGAGGTTGCTAAGATTAGCAAGTAGACGGTTGAGGATATCTTTTATGATTGGTGTAGAGCAGGTGTGATGCTTGTGTTTAGATAATCAATAAGAGGCTTGTAGCCGGACAGAAAATGCACGGAGGCAGCACCGATGGTCTACGCAGCTTGTACACCATATTCTAGGGCAAGTGCTTTGACCTCCGAAGGAATGAACATGCTAGTGTGACCAAGCTGGCCTGCTATAATAATCTTTCCTGAAAGACGGCCAAGATATGCGCATCCATATGGTCATATGGGTCCAGACTACTGTCAACAAAAACTTCAAGGCAGGTTGGATGAAGTTGGCGATGTTGTAGCAAGCTTTGAGGTGTGAAAAATGAGTTGGGTTGTGCATGGTATAAATAACTATCAGCTTGGCACCATCCCTTGGCAAAAGAACTCACCCGAGAATGATTAAGTTGGCATCTCGTGAACCATAGCTGCCAAAGTAGTTGTGTGATGGTTAATAGATTTGTTGGTGGGTCGGTGAGACACTTGTGCAAGTACCAGTCAATTAAGGCTTGATATGTACGGAGTGTAATTGGTAAAGAAGGCATGCCACAAGGACATGAAACATTGTTTTAGGCTCGCCACAAAGAAGGCATTGGGTTGCAGTGGTGTGAATGGCAGTCTTCATACGTTCCTGTAAAACAATCTTGTAAGGTAGAGTACCATGAAGAATTTTCCACCCAAAAAACTTAATTCGTGGAGGTGAACTAAGAGCCCACAAACGTTTAAAAGCCGTGCCTAAGGGGCAAGTGGATGGGGAACTAGCTAACGTAGAGTGGTGAAGTTGGAAATCCAAATGATAGGCTGTTTTGACTGAGAAATTGCCCGAGGATATTAAACCTCAATACCAGTTTTCATGCTGCAAAAGAGCTTGTTAATTGGACAGTGCAGAGGGAGACTACAATGGTATTTTAAGGATGGCAGATGCATCAGTTGGGCTAAACCAATCATTCAAAAGAGTTGTATTCCAAGAGGAAGATGGGGTTATAAGTGTGGCCACCGTGGCATTTTGTTGTGCAACTTGTGGGATTTTCCAAAGGTAAGACCGACCACCTTCCTTGTCATTGATCCAATGAGTCGTGAGTTTAGTAATGCACCATTAATTATCTGCTTGCGCCCCATACTCAATCAAATCTCTTACACTTAACAAAGCCTTCCAAAAAGGACTAGCGTTTGAGTGCACTTTGGCGTCTAGCAAAGAGGTATGAGTCAAGTAATGGGCATGATAGATTTGGGATAATAAGATGTTTGGTTCTGTCAAAATATGTCATAGTTGTTTTACCAATAAAGCTCTAATGAAGCTGTGCAAGTCTCTGAAACTCAATCCTCCAGAAGCAATGTTCTTACATAAAGGAGACCATTTTACCCAATGTACACCTTTCGTGTTTGATGAGCCACTCCACTAGAAATGTGCTAGGTTACTCTAAATCTGCTTCAGTAGAGATTTAGGCAAGAGGACCACAAACACCACGTATGTTGGGATTGCCTGCAAACAGATTTTATGAGAACGCTCTACCCGCCTGTGAGACTTTGTTTGTCCAAGTTTGGATATGTTTAGCAATTCTCTCTCGAACAAAACTGAAGACAGAAGTGCAGATTCTGCCAATTGTACTGGGAAAGCCTAGGTAATGACCCAAATCCAGTGGCGGAGGGAGAAGGGGGTAGGGGGTACAACACGTCCCCCCCAACTTTGCTAAATTACACAAAATTATAGTGTAAATTTTTTTTAGAAAATTTTGATAAAAGACCACCCTAACCTATTATAATTTTGTCAATGCCCCACTTAACTTCAATTTCTGGCTCCGCCCCTGCCCAGATCAAAAACCTAGTGCGTGTGCAACAACTGAGCAAGCTGACCACAAAGAGATGGTTGGAGTCCCCAGGAAAACATAATAGTATATATGGTGGTGTTGATACTCTGGCCTGATGCTTGTTTAAAGTCGTCCAAAATTTGAGAGAGAGTTTGCACATTTTAGATGGTTGTAGTACCAAATATCTCACAATTATCCGCAAATAGTAAGTTAGTAATGGAGAGTTCATGCCCATGATTGTGAAGCCACTATAAAATCCAACATCCGAGGCAAGTTGTAGAGAAGAGCTAAGAACTTCCATGCAGCAAATGAAAAGGAGAGGTGACAAGGATCTCCCTGACATAGGCCTCGTTGAGGGTGGAAAGTTTGACTGGGGTAGCCATTTATTAGGATTGAAGTTGTCACAGTTGTAATGCATTTTTGTACTAATGCAATCCACGACGAGTGAAAATCCATACTTGCCACAACACCAAGAACAAAAGGTCATTCAAGGCGATCAAAGGCCTTTGACATGTTGACTTTGTAAGCAATATTTCCCCGAGATTTAGCCTTGGAAGTGCGCATCAGATGAAGGATTTCATGAGCTGTTAGAATCTGATCAGAGATAAGGCGATTCTGGACAAAAGTAGCTTGATTGCCCGAGATAACATGTGGCATAACACTTGTGATTCTATTAACCAACACCTTGGAATTACTTTGTAAATAGTGTTGGACAATGATATTGGTATGTATTCTGTTATTGATGGCTCCCTTCTTTTGTGGAATTAAAACAACTTCTGTGTGATTGATAGATGGGACATTACCTCAGTGTTTAGAAAGTTCATAAAAGTTAGCAGAAAATCTTCACTAATAACTGGCCAAAATGTACGAAGAAAAGTGTCGTTGATCCCATCTGGGTCTGAGACTCTGGCGGTTTTGATGGGTTCATCTGGTTGTAGGTTGCAACAATCTCTTCTCGGGAATAAGGCAAGCCCATAGCTTGATATAGGCCACTTTACCATCCACACATGCCAAAAGATGTGGATTTGGTTAAGGTTGGGAAGTTGTTAAAAGGTCCACAAAAAAAGTGCGAGCCACTTGTTCTATGCCAACCCATGTTGTTTGTGGAGGTTTAGAGCCTAGAGAAAGATGATGAATGGCATTTCTGCGAGTACGAGACTTGTGCCTTGCAAAGAAAAAGCAGAGTTACGGCCGCCTACAGAAAGCCATGCTTGGCTAGATCTTTGGTGAATGCCCAGCTCCTCTTTTTTCAAAATAAAGTCAAGAGAACTGTTTAAGAAATTCCAACGGTCCAAATGCAACTAAGTAAGAGGGGCCGAGGCCATAAAATCCAATTCTTGCTTGGTTTTCTGAATTTCCTCCTTTTCTAACCAAATCTTCTTTCGCCCCCACTGGCGCAACTACTTACCACATATTCGGACCTTGGCACTGTAACCTGAGGTAGTAGATTGACTCTAGACTGTGTGAACCAGGCATTTGCATTCAGGGTCTCGGGCCCAATAGTTTCAAATCTAAAAGGACGTGCACCATGGCGAAAAGACGGTTACAAAACTAAGTTGATTGGCTTATGATCAGAATGTCCCTAACGTAAGTGGTAGCCTTGAGCATCAGGGAAGTGATGAAGCCATTGATCATTACACAAAAATCTATCTAATCGACATTTGACATTAGAGTGGAGTCTGGCTTTGTTCGTGTAAGTGAACTTTGAGCCCTTATATCCCAAATCCTGTAAGTTGCAGTCTATAAGGCAGCTACGAAATGCTTGCATGGATGATTGAGGGTGTGTACCTCTACCCAAGTGTTCTGAAGGATAGAGGATTTCATTAATATCCCCTTCAACGAGCCACAGGCCAGACCAGTCACTACAAAGATAACACAAATGTTTCCATGTCTTCCATTTTTAAGAAGGATGAGACCAACCATACATACCAGAAATCCTCCACTTCATACCCTCCCCCCCGAACTTGACACAATACAATCTACTTATCGAGAAGAAAGCTAAGTAAACTAAGATCAAAAGATCATCCCAAAACAAAGCTACACCCCCTTCCGGCCTGCACTATCACCGACGACCCAATTAAACCCTTTAAACTTAGTAGCTATTGATTTCATTTCAAAACTAGACAACTTTGTTTTTGCAATAAAGATAAAACGAGGAGCTTCAACCCTAACCACCTCTCTAATCCAGCGAACTGAAGTGGTTGAACCAAGCCCACAATAATTCGCCACTATAAAAGACATTATCTTTGGCGACCCCGGGCTTCCCCCAGAGTCACCTGTGAAGAAATAGTTCCTGCATCGCCTTTTCCTTTCTTTGAGGTCTTCTTCATAGCAGACATCTCTTGAAGCTCGGGCTCAGTTGATGAAGTCTGAACATCACCCATTTTATGTTTATAGCCATTTGTGTGCACTAGCGGAATCTTGCCCTCCTTCAACTCTGTATCTGGTTGCACATCAACTGCAACTTGGTCAACCATCTCCATATTTTCAGTTGAGGCACACGGGGCGTCTGCCGGTGGAGCATGGGTTGAAGGGGTGTGCATATCAAAATAACCTTCAACTGGAACATCGAGGCGTGAGCGACCAGAACCAAGCGTGTCATCCTTGAGCCATAACCCGTAATTATACTCATCCGTAGTTGCTTTAGTTCGACAGGGATAGTCCCGAACGAGGTGAGTAAAATGGTCACATAGAAAGCAGAGATTTGGCAGGCGCTTATATGTAAGGTGTAGGGTGGTTGGTTACCTCCGATTGATATTTTAACAAACCTGAGCAAAGGGCGAGTGATATCGATATTAATCTTCATACGCAAGAAAGATCCAACCTGACGACGGTCGAGGTCAACATACTCGATGAAAACACCAATTCAATCTTCAATACGTTTGGTGAAATGCGGGTTCATGGACCATAAAGGTACGTCGCGGATACGTACCCAGAAAGAAGCCCATTTGAATTCATGGTCTTTGGGGGGCTTAGCCTAATCAACTTCTGCCAGGACAAGGAGACAACCGTAAAAGTCCATGGGCCACGACCGAGAGCTTATACAACCGCTTTTCATCAGGGAACTCAAAGAGGAAAAGACATGAGCCTAGGTTGCGGACGTTGAGCTCAAATTCACATTTCCACATTTTAGCCAGTATTCGTTCGAGTGTTTTGATATCCACCGACCTGCCATGAAGAGCTTGCCAAGAAGGCTACACTGGAAGTTCAGCCCTGGTGAGGTTTGAAGTAAATCATCAACCTCAAGAGAAGAGTCTTCTTCAGCGGTTAGGGCCAAACCCGCGCCTTTGGAGGTGAGGTCATCGACATGAGAAGAAGGGCCAGCCATGGTGAAGTTTGACAATTTTGAAGGAGGAACTTGAGAGAAGCACAAAAGGAGACGAAGGAGCGGAAGAAGGAAGACAGAGAGATGCGTTGGTTGGGTGGCAATGGTGTGAAATCGAAGTGGGAAGCATGGGATTTTAAATATTCAATAGTAAAAAAAATTATTTTAAATATGTTAAGATGTATCGTTAAAACTTTTTTCCTCATATAATGATATTCGATAGTAAAAAAAATTAAGAAGGTCATGAATAGTGGTACATTTTTTTTACTTCATTCAACCTTCTATAATATGTTAAAATGTTGTCGACTTTATTTTCGAAAATATGATAATCGACATCGTGATTTTGTGAGTTGTAACCAGTAGTGGACCAATAGGGGGACAAGTCTGGACCAACTTACTATTTTATTATATGTTCATATACTAATTATAAATACCTTAATATAACTCAACTTATTATTTTATTTGAATTATTATGGTAAAATTAATTAATTTTTTGTCAATTTTATACCTAGATTTTTTTATTATTACTCAAACATAAATATTACATTCAATTTGGAAAGGCGTAACTTTAACTTATATAAAATTTGACAATATAATTAAGTGCAAAAGGGAAACATGTCCAATTTCCTACATCTATGTTTAAAACTATCAAACCCTTTGAAATGATACACGTAGATATTTGTGGTCCTATGAGAATACAAACCATAGATGGACATAAAAACTTTTGTAAATTTAGTTGAAAGGCAAATGAATGAAGCAGTGAAAATAATTAGAAGTGACAATGTTAAGGAATTAGGCAAATCTCATGAAGGAACCAAATTCTTTACTCAAAAAGGCATTGTATACCAAACTTGTCCTCCACCCCCCCCCCCCCCAACAAAATGGGGTTATGGAAAAAATGCAAGGTCACCTTATGGAAATTGCTAGGGCTTTACTCTTTCAATCAGGCTTAGATGATAATTTTTGAGGGTATTATGTTGAACATGCTGCATACATAATCAACAGAACCCCCTCTAAGGCAATACAAAATCTAACCCCATATGAAAACTATATGGTATTCAACATGATTACAGCAAGATGAAAAACTTTGGTAGTCTTTGCTACATGACCAATATAGAACCAAATAGAGGAAAGCTAGACCCTAGATCCTTCACTTGTTTTTATATTAGAAATTGCAAAAACACCAAAGGGTATAAATTCTTAGCCCTGGAAGAAAGAACAATCAAATCACCCGTGACCTAGTTTTCTTTGATGATATTTATCCTTTGCTTAACAATGAGTGGAAAAACACCTTCCATAAGGATTCAAAAGAAATTGATATCTTCATCCCCTATCCTCATCCAATAGAGGAAGATTCTTGCACTTCCCAGCATTATGGGATAAGAGAAGAATCACCCTCTTTAGAACAGCACACCTCTCCTCAAACACAATATGAACAACCTAGTTCTCCTAAGACACTCTAATCATAATTTAGAAGCTCCACCACTTAGAACTTCCACAAGAACCTACAATTTCCCTTCCAAATACAGTAATTACATATGTTCAACAAGCATAGAATAGAAGGACCTCTTCTCCTCTATCCTAACCCAAAGACTTGACCGTGACAACCCTCATCCTCATAACCAATATGCTATCAACACCTTAACAGACCACACACCCATCTCTACCATATTTTCTTGTTCTTTCCATCAGGACACAAACAAAATTCTAAGCCACATCAATAATGTCACTGAGCCATCCAATTATAAAGCTAGCAGCAAGGACCCAAAGTGGGTTCAGGCTATGACAGAAGAATTTAAGGCCCTCAAACAAAACAAAACTTGGTCAATTGTGGATTTACCCTAAGGAAAACGACCCATAAGTTGCAAATGGGTCTACAAATTAAAATTGAAACCTGATGCTAATTTAGAAAGGTTTAAAGCACGGTTAGTGATAAGTGTGAAATCAGCATGGTTTTATTGGTGCTAAATTCTTATTTTATGCAACCTTTTGGGCGCATTCTCACACTTATCCTATGTTTTTTCAAACTCTTACTTTAGGCAAAAATTGATGCTAATTTATATGTTAAATCAGGAAATGATGGTGAAAATTCATAGTTCTCCTCAAGAGCTTTCCAACGCCGCAAACGGGGAACAAATTGGAGCTCAAACGAAGAATCTGGACCCTGTCGAAATTTGCGGAGAAAAGGGACACAAATATACACATGTCCGGATCTATGTCCGGCTAACTGACCCGGACAGGTGGTCCGGACGTCTCACAGAGCGAAAAATCTTGCCTGACGCGTTGTTCCTGTCCGGTTAACTGACCCGGACGGAGACCCGGACGCACCCAGAATGCCGCCTTTCGAATCTATCACGTGTCCGGATGATGTGTCCGACCCTGTGACCCGGACGTGCTCAGAAGGACGACAATATTTACGACCACGAGTGCAGCGCCGCGGATTTCTATTATATTTTTGTCCAGCCAGGCTGTCCAGCTAACTGACCCGGACGTAGAGTCGGAGGTCTCACAAATGGCAGAAATCTCGCCTGACAACTCTATCTCTTGTCCGGCTCTCTCACCCGGATAGGTGAGCCGGACACGTGCATTTTAGGTCCAGAAGTTCTATTTTAAGGAGCATTCACGAGGGGAGGAAACAACATTTAGACACACAACTCACGCACCATTCACGAACATACGCGCGCCTCTCTCAGTCTTCTTGCCCTGCCACGACCATTTCTACACCGGAGGAGAAGATTTCTGCTCCGAACTCGTTCACCTGCTCAACCTTCCATCTGGAAAATTTGAGAACTAATATCAAGATGATTTATACTCTCTTTTATTGTATTTGTTCTTCAATTATGCTAGACTAGGAGAATTAAACTCCGGGGATGGTTATCTGACTGTTTTGATTTTGTACTCGTTGGTTTGAGATTCTTGTCGATTGTTGCAGGTTAAGTACTTATCTTCTACGTTTTCAATAAAAGTAGCTAATTTGTTGATTGCTTTACGAATTCCGTTTTGAGCAAGATTTGCGATAAATGGTATGGTCGATTAACCTGTAAACTTGTGGAAAATTACACCAGAAAGGTTAGATTTTCCCTCAAGTGCAACAAAAATAATTCCTTGTGCTCATTCCGTCTATTTGTGTTGTGCTAAATCTGGATTAGATTTAGTGCGTTCAGCTAGGCGAGTTCTTGAGATTAGGATTTAGTCTATGGAAAAGTTTTACGAATATTGTCAATCGACATCTCAAACTAACCAGCAGGAATTGCATAATCTGACAGTCGAAAAAGATAACCTGACCCGGAATTCCATTTCACACATAGTTTTCATTGAATTTATTTACTATTTTTCTCGTTATTTTAATTCATGAAACCAAAACAACCGACAACCCTTCCATTTTGCTGTTTTCCTAGGATTAGATTTAATCACAAAGTCCCCGTGGATTCGACCTCAGTAGCTTGCTTAATTTATTATTGCGACCGGGTATTTTGCAACCCGTAGGGATTTAATTTATTAATTTCTAGGTTTAATTTCTTAGCTTTTTAGTAGGTTAAAATTTTCCCGTTTGTAAATTGGCACCGTTGTCGGGGACTTGACTTTTTTCTAGTCATTGACTTTGGTTGTCATTTGTTTTGTTTTGTTTAATTTTGATTTTGTTTTCAATTTATTTTGAGTGTGTTTGTTTTAGCTATTTCGTTAATTTTTGTTTTTATTATTTTCTTGCTTTATTTAGTTCTAATTTCAATTCCTTTTGTTTATTTCTTCTTTGCTGTTGCAGGTACCTAGTGGATGCGTAGAATGCGTTCCTTTGGTCCTCCTGAAGCAAATTTCGATCCTGGATTGAAAGGACTTTCCTCCAGGCTCTCAGAGCAAGAAGGCAGCTAGATTTCGACATGGCTGATAATATTCCTTAAATTGAGAATGCCCAGAATAATGCTACGATGGGTACAATCAATAGACCACCTGCTACTCCGAGAGGGATCCCTGTAGTTCTGCCACAGTTGACCACTGAGTTGCTTGCTGAGTGGCAAAAGCTGAAGCCCTCACATCAGTCGACGGTTGTGCGCAATCATCCAGTTGGGTGTTTCTCTAGAGTTGACCCTGCAGATGCTTTAGACCATGTGCACCGGTTCTTGGTTCATCTGGACACTCTGGGTGTTGTTCCTGGTTTGGAGGAGTATGCAAGATTATGCCTATTTTCGAACAGTCTTTTAGGGGAGGCATCTAAATGGTATCATCGCTTGCCTCCAGGCATTATCACTTCTTAGGATCAGATGACAGAGAAATTCTATGAGAAGTACTAGCCTATCTCCAGCACTCGCCAATTGATTGCGGGTTGATGACTTTCAAGCAGTCATGATCTGAGACAGTTTGTGAAGCTTGGGACCGCTTCAAGGAGCTTCTGCGCCAGTGCCCTCACCATGGACAGGATACTACATCTCTAGCACTTGGATTCTTTCATGGGCTTAAAGATGAGAATAAGGGTGAGGTGCGTTCGGCCTTGGGTGGTAACCTGCTAGCTAAGAATGGTGAAGAGTTTATGGCTGCTATGGAATCATATTGTGAGGAGTTGAGACAGTGGAGCTCAAGTGGTGGTAGAGTATTTTCCGTGGCTTCTAGTTCATCCAGAACTGTAGACCTATTTCTAGAGTAGATGGCTGCGAAGCAGGCTTAATTAGAGACTACCATGAGCCACATGTTGAAGATGTTGGAGCAGCTCACGATTGGTAAAGCTCCTGCTCATTCTGTGAAGCAGGTATCTTCTATCTCCAATGATTTATGTTGTTGTCAGTGTAGTGGGCCACATGAATTTGAAATATGCCCAGAGATAGCTGAGATGCGACAAAATGAAGAAGCACATGTTGTGGGTCAATCTTTCAATAGACAACCTTGGGTTCAGAATCAGCATCCAAACTTGAGGTATGACAACCCCAATAATGCCTTGAACTCATATCAGATGAGGCCTCAGCAGCCTACTCAGGGAGTGTCTCCTGGTTTTTCTCGGCCTTCCTACAATCAGAATCAGCAATCTCAGTTTCAACAATCAGGCCCTTATTCTTCTTCAAATACTTCCAATCTTGCAGAGTTGTTGGCTAAGTTGGGAGCCACGCAGCAGAGTCACTATGAGCAGCAGATGATTACCAATCAAACTCTGACTGTAGGTTAGCATAAGCTTGAGCAGCACATGGAACAACTGACTCAATTGTTATTGAATCAAAGGACTCCTGGTTCATTACCTTCTCAATCGGATCCCAATCCAAAGGAGCAGATGAAGATAGTGACTGTCCTAGATGTTGATGAAGTAGAGGTTTGTCAGGGAGTTAGTCTTTGAAGTGGGAAGCAGCTGATAAATAAAGATCAAGTGGCTGAGGACCAAACTGGCGAAGAGACCGGTCTTCTTTCTTCTAGAACTGGTGCAGCGTCAGGGCCTCCAGCCCCTCCTGAGATAGTTGTTGAGGAGACACAAGCTCCTATCTCTTCCCCTTCTCATACTATAATTGCTAAAAATTCTAAGGGTAAAGTGGTTCCTAAGGAACTTCCTTTTTCTAATAGATTGAAAGAGAAAGAACTTGATGATCAATTTGGGAAATTTTTGAATGTGTTTTCTAAGCTTACTATCAATATTCCTTTGATTGATGCTATCAAGCAGATGCCTAATTATGCTCGCTTTGTGAAGAATTTGATCTCTAACAAGCAAAATTTAAGGAGAGTGAGATCGTTCAGCTGACAAAGACATGCTCTACAGCCATCCAGCAGAAGCTTCCTCCTAAGTGTGGAGATCCAGGGCAGCCCATCATCCCTTGCACCATTGGAGACATGGACTGTGGTTTTGGACTTTTGGACCTCGGAGTTAGTATAAATTTGATGTCTTATTCAATGTTTAAGAAGCTTTATGCTGGTGATCTTGCTCCGATCCATTTTAACTTGCAATTAGCTGATCGTTCTTCAATCAAACCTCGTGGTATGGTAGAGAATGTTGTGGTAGGTGTTGGTAACTTCTTCTTCCCTGCTGATTTTGTCATTCTTGATATGGATGAAGATGTTGAAGTGCCATTGATTTTGGGTAGACTTTTCCTGCGAACTGCTAAAACTGTCATTGATGTTGACTCTTAAGTTTAATAATGAGGAACACAGTTCTGATATCACTAAGATGATGAGAACAAATGCTTATTCTCATGTCGTGCTTTCAGCTGACGTTGATTGTTCTGATGATTATGATGCTTGTGTTGCTAAGAATACTGATGACTCTTCTTTCTTGCTTGAGAATTTTGATTTGCTAGAGCAGGTGTTATGCCACTCAATTGAGGATGATAAGAAGAGCACTGAGGTAGCTACTGTTGTCCAGCAGCTCAACCAGGGTCGATCTTACTTTCGCCCTTATGCTCCTCCTATGGAGCCACTGGACAGGCCTACTCAGAGGCTCGTTCCTTCAATAGAGAAGCCCCCTACTCTTGACTCAAAACTCTTCCTTCAAATCTTAAGTATGCTTTCTTGGCAGAGGGTAGCACCCTGCTTGTTATTATTTCTTCATCTTGTTTGTTTCGCAGGAAAGCAGACTTCTAGAGGTGTTAAGAAGGCACAAGGGAGCTTAAGGGTGGTCAGTTGCAGATATTAAAGGGATCAGTCCGGGGTTTTGCACTAATCGAATTTACATGGAAGACAATGTCAAGCCAGTGAGGCATCCCCAGAGGAGATTGAATCCGAACCTGAAAGAAGTAGTGAAAGCTGAAGTTCTGAAGCTTCTGGATGCAGGTATCATTTATCCCATCTTTGATAGCTGCTGGGTTTCTCCTGTGCAAGTTGTTCCCAAGAAAGGGGGAATAGTTGCAGTGCCCAATGAGAAAGGCGAATTGGTGCCCCAGAGGCAAACCACTAGTTGGAGGATGTGCATCGATTACCAATGCTTGAATGATGCCACACTAGTAGAAAAAGGGTCATTTTCGGCGGTTCTTTTGGGCCTTTTTCGGCGGTTTTAAACCGCCGAATATTACACCGCCGAAAAAGGCCCTTCCAAAGTTTCGGCGGTTTTATAAACCGCCAAAAATAACAACCTTTTTCGGCGGTTCCAAACGCCAAAACCGCCGAAAATGACCGCTGTCCCAGCTCAAAATGAGGTAAAAAACAGACATTTTCGGCGGTTCTTACTAGGAACCGCCGAAAATTTCTATATTTTTTTTTTTTGGTTTTTTTCGTTTTAGTTTACAATCCCACATATGTCAACAAACCTGTAAAATACAGATACAACATCCAGATATATCCAAATATCTCTCTACGTCATATTGTAGAGGATGTCAATCACTCTTTGTAAGAGAATTGTCAAAAAATCAAAAATGATGAAATGGTCACAAATGACCAACAACACATTTCAAATGGTCACAAATGACCATATACAAACCATTTCAATGGTCATAAATGACCATATAGATATACAACTACCAAGATATTCATTGTACTCAAACCGGTCATCTTTCACAAGCCTAGCCATAAATTTCTAAACATTAACGTTCTAAATAACAATTCGATCGAAAAAACAAAGTGAAAATCAAACTAAATTCATATAGACAAACTCCGCCCAATCCTCCAACATAGCGTTGATCATTTGTCTGTCGTATTCGCCAACATTAGAGAAAACCTTTTGAAAAACAAACAATACAAAATGAGTTAACCATTAAAGAAATACATTAAAATTAAAAAATATATATATATGACTTCAACATACATTTTCTAATTGATCCTGCATCTCACCAAAAAGGGTGATTATGTCATGCATATATCTCATGACATAATACCCACACTCCGAACCCCCGGGTTGACGTGGACACTTAAACAAAGAAAAGAAAAAGGATTAATTACATAAGACATTTGTTCTATCATTGAAAAACAAGTGATGCATGTACCTTCACTGCAGTCCAGGGGACAGAACCTTTACCCTTATACCAAGATGTGAAGTCATAACACTTTGATATATACTGCACATTAAATGTCATAAATGTATATTAATAAAATTAGGATATCCATGCACAACAAAATTAAATTAAAAGAATTGAAATGCATAAAGAAGTGGTTTATAATGTACTTACGTGTTAAGGTGTGGCTTTATCTTGATATTACTCGGCACTGTATGCCGAAGCGGATCAAGATATAGTATACGTGCACGATCCAAACACAACACCAGTAGGACCCAATGACCACTATGTAATACCAAAACACTAACATGTCATTAAATGTCAAAATCAACAAGTAGATCATGCTTAATGGAATTAAAATGATAAACACAAGTTATTACCTTTGATGGTAGGGCAGCAGGAGATATTTCTTTCTCGCATTGATGCTGTTAGCAATCGCACGCTGTAAGTAGAGCTTACTACCTTGTACATCAGACATCACAGCAGTGTATGACGTTCTCTCAGGACATAGAAATCCATACTTGGTAAGTGAAAAAGTTTGCATTTTCTCATGCAAAACCTATTCATTAATTAAAAGATATAGTAATTAACATTGTTTCAGGGCATCACTTTATAACTTAATTACCAAAAAAGACTAATACTTACAGAATGAATGAGTGGACAATAGTGATAGGCACCCAGTCAGATTTCAGGATGTCCTGCAAGTCGTTTGTCCACAAGTCGACTTCTAAAACTTCTTCATAGTGAAGAATGTCAGGTTCAAGCAGCTAAGAAGGATAGAATCTTTATCAGCTGGGAAGTCACGGATCACATCATGCAACACTTTCATGTTTGGCCCCAAGCGTGCATATATTGAATCATCCACCAAGTTTTGTTTGGTAACGACATTGGTGGATGCTCTGTATCCAGAAGATGTAATCTTTGACTTCTTTTTTTCAGGAGACTTTGATTTCTCCTCCTTAATGCCTATTGCAATCGACATACATTACTAATCATGAACTGAACATCCACACACTTATAATTTACTACAATAACTATATTAAAGGTAGTATTGGGCGTACCTTCATACACTTCTGAATCAGGCGAACAGGCCATTGAAGAAATGCACCCTTTGCGGACCGAACCGTGCTGTACTCCTCCGTAGGTACAGGGAGTGCTAAATCAGGACACGTGTATATCGGTTCGTCCACAGACACTCTCCCGTGATACGGCTGTAATGGCATGCCATGGACCACGTCATTCGCGTGATGTGTACACTCTTCCTTCTGCAACTGGTATTATTTTGATTGTTGTACGGGAGCAAGAGGTTGCAGTTTATTGGATCCTACAATTTAATCAGATTAGTAGATGATTGAACTGATAATAAGTAATAAACGATATGACAAGTAATAAAACAGTTAAAGATATAAAAATTACCTGTCAGATGCGTAAGGATACGGATCATTAGACTCTGTGCT